>MJUU01038840.1:3778-24541 GCA_002080025.1 Modiolus philippinarum | reverse complement strand
GACGCCTATACCTCCCCTTACTCTATCCTCTTTCCCTGTGGTATAATGATTGTACGAATTAATCCCAATACTGATGGACGAATTCCTACAGGACCAATGTCTTCTACAAGAATTAAATGAGACAAAACATATTTTGGACAGATGGATCAAAGAACGACTATTGTCTAGTTAAATTACTTTATGCATTATGTAACAATAATTCTGTGTTTAAGCGCAAAAATTAATTGAGATGATTTATATCACATTTTTTCATTGCGCAAATCTATTTTACCTTAAAAGTAACAAAAATATCTAAAAAATTCATAGGTTAACATTAAAGAAACAATGCAAATTATTGTTAATTTTAACAGCAGTGATCTTCAGTGCCAATACAGCTGTGAATAAATTTTAAACATTATTATAAATAATGGACAAACAAATGTTTCTACGATGTTATTGCAACTAAATATAACAAACAAAATTTGCTTAAGCTTATATGTAGAAAGTGTCTTACAATGTTTCTAATTGTTCAGGAAATGTGAAGTTTTCTACAGCAACTATTTCATTATGCTGGAGATATCTGAAGAATATAATTCATTAAAAACATATTATAAATTGTCTCAACATTTCAAACACTGTTACAATACTTATCATTGGTTACTTATCATTATTTTATATTTAGTTTTTGAAACATACGAGATTTCCCTCTGACTATAGATTCCAGATGTAATAGAATTTAAATAGAATATCAACTATGATATACAAACTTGAAGGCATTTTCTCTTCACGGAAATAACCCGTAAAAATTTTGCCGCGAATACGATGATGAATAGACCAATCAAAACAACGTAAAGCCAGTCTGAACGCCTGTTTATCGATGTGTTGGCGATCAATCGAAGGAAGAAAATGTCCAAAATGACAAACCAGATGTTTTTTCAAAGATTTTATGCAACTTTAAACCTACGTCCAGTAAGAGGAAAGACGGATTTATTTGATACAAATTTTCACCTTTCTTTTGCCATAGATCTGTATTTGGTGAAAACAAACAGAAATATTCGGCACATTTGCATTTGGAATGATGAAGTTGTCACGGAAAGTGCGCGAAACTTGTAAGCCTTAATTGACCCGTAACGTCAAATGTTGACCTTGTTTCATGACGAATAGTTTTTTTGCTGATGCATTTCCTTGGATGCGGGTATGAAAACAAGTAAAACTGAGAGGTCCAAAAACCAGGCAACATTCTTCAAGTAATGTTGGATGCCTACAACCTACTTCATATGCCAGGAAGCCTGCTATTGGAATGTTCACTTCATGTGTAAATGACATGAAATCCAATTATTACTTTTGGTTCTAAAAAGGATGCAACTGTTGAAAACGTATCCATTAGGACTCTGTCTTGTTTGTTTTCTTGCAACAAAAACGTTTGCTGGCGAAATTTTCCATGCTTTGGAACCTACACTCGAAATGCGCTAATTCGGACTTTTCTTCAATTTTACTGATACTCAGGCAAGATGTTCTTTATGGAACAAAAGTGTTTTCCGGCGTGCTAAAAGTTCAAACAATCCAATTACACTGAAACAAAATGTCGGAAGCATTCGACCTTTACACTTATGAAAACAGTGCAAAAATACGGAGATCTTAAAAATTCCTGAAAAAAAAATCATTAAAAATCCAGAAACAAAATCGATATTGCTGTGTACGTATTCATGTATGACCATGCAAAATATCGTAAAAATATCATGTTTTTACTTTTGCACAGTTTCTTTTTTCCATGAGTATAGTTTAAAGACATGAATGTTTTTTTTTATAATAAAATTGTTTATTGGCAAAAACATAGCATGATAGCATAATATTCAGGATAATAACATATATAGCAACAGGTGGTTATAAACATAAATTGATTAATTATAAATGATAGGTGATAAGTATATATATTTTTGAAAGAACCTAGTACTATATAATAGATTATAAAAATTATGAAAGGTATGTGGATTGGATTTTAAACAAATAATTATAAAAAGTTTAAGAGTATTTACAGAATGAATAAGAATATTTGCAAATTTAAAGGAAATACAGTGCATATAAGAATATTAGTCTAGTAAAGGGAGCCAGGGGTTCCAGCATATGTTTGCTTTGTCACCCGATTATTCTTAAAATATATATATTTTTCTAGTTGCAGATTCTCTTTAAGATAATTCTTAAGTGCTTTGATGCTTACGTTTGTAACATTGAGTTTGGTTCTATATATGTAAAATTTTGACAGCAACAAAATGAGATTCCTTAATATATTATTTAAAGTATTTCTTTCCCTATATCCAAATAATACAAACTCTAAATTAAGGGGGAGCTCAACTGATGTTTGACTAAAAATCCATATGTTTAGTTCTTCCCATAATTTTGAAATATTTGGACATGACCAAAAAATGTGCTGAATATCTTTAGTTGCTTCATTACAAAAAGTACATTTAAAGACATGCATTTAATATTGAATTTATTCGTCACTATTAAGTTGTAAATTGAATGGGTCAATAATTCGGAATTTCTTGCAAATTATAGACCTCGGTATGTATCACAATGTCCTTTTTCCTTGCACATAATCACTCATTTACATCTACTTTATTGTCACTAAAAAGATTTTATCATCCAAAGGAAATAACTGCAAATGATATCTTGGTACTTTACAAATAGTTCAAATGACTATTATCTCGTACATGAAAGCAATAGCCTTGAAGACTATTTTCTCACTTTTGAGTCACATGCACACAAGGGGATATCCATCTGTTCTCATTAGTGATCATAAGTGTTTTAGCCTACCTATTATGAATTTGTTTTGTCATTTGAACTAAAACTTCGCTGAAAATTAAAGAAAAAAGTCTCTGAAAACATGGCGAGTTCGGGTTTTACTTTGTGACATTAAAGGACGTACCTCCTTGTGTAAACAGACGAAAGAGTTCGATATTTCTGTGTGGATTTTAGTATTGTTAAGAGAGAATACAGTTAGAAATAAAATCAAACACCAGTGAAAATTCGAGACAAGAGAATCATAGACACTATCGGTTCAATCATCTCGGACTGAGCAGGCTTCGCCCGACAGTAGAAATCTTACATTTGGGTGTCTGAGATTCTCTTGTCTCTCTCTTTCCCTAGTCTTAGATTGTTTATGTTTAGGGCATTAGTGCACGTTTTGTGTTTTAATATTCGAATCTTACGTGTTTCAACATATTTACAAATAGAAACCCAAGAGATATTATGAATTGTACAACGTTTTCCGTGTGGAGTGAAATCCTGGTCACTGTTTTTCTATTCGAAACAATAAACATTAATTTACTGACTATTCTAGGTGTTATTATTTCCCTCAACAGCTACCATTTCGAAGTTTTTAATCCAAATGCTGGTGTATACCCTTGGACACTTACAATTCAAGGGAAAAACTGAATACCGGTGTTACAGTAAATTTAGTTCTGCATCTGGCCCTTTCGACAGCTCTTTTCCCCTGAGTCCAGAACAAATAACGTTATCGGAGACCAACAAACGAATGATGTATTAACACTGATAGGGCACAAATAATCTTTAGCATCTAAAAGATCAAGTACAAATGTACATGTAACATCAGAACATTGCATGAAGGAGACGCAAAATTGTAGAAAATCAAAATGGTACAGGTTTTAAAATAAAATATTGCGAGACAATACTGGTTTGTAAATACCCTAGGGAATGACAATTCTACAGCAGAAACATCGATCCAGTAATAAGAAAATGACTGAATCTTAAGGGTGGTCACTCATCAGGTTTTTGAAACTGTCTCTAACTTTCGGAATTCTCTTGTTTTATACATTTTTATGCATTAGAAAATTTTGCACACTGACCCCCAATTTTCTTTTCAAAATATGATAGTATACATCTTCAATCGACTTCTGACAAAATTTGATGAAATTCTTGATATGCCTTCATTGAATTTCAAAGGTTAATTACCTTAATGCAAAGTGAATGGAAAGTCTAGAGAAGTTCGGTTTCCCGCCAAAATTTCAGGCATTTAAATCTCAAAAACTACCACACGGACCTATCAATATTTTTAGCTTAAAATGATCTATGATCCATATTCCAATAAATAAAAATAATAATTTTAAATCCTTGATATAATGAACTTGAGGAGTGACCATCCTTAAAGTTACTGTAATTTTAGGTTCGCAAATGGCAATTTTGACATTTTATGTCTCTACAGTGCAGATCAAATCAAGCCAAATAAAAGATCGAATAACTAAATACCGAAGTTACTGTGAATTTATTTTCTGCATATGCGCATTTCGGCAACTTATGTCTCTTCAGTGCAGATAATATCTAAACGTTTGGAAGACCATAAAATCAAAGATTTTTAAAAACTGATAGAGAACAAATAACCAATATGATCTAAAGAAGAGCATCAATTAGGCAAGGAAGAGTTTTGCACGATTGAGATACTCCTTAGTTTTAAACAAAATGTTCTGACCTCAAAAAATGATTAACTTTTCAGACCAAACATAGTCATTTTTTTTTAATAAAAGTCCTACAATAAGTTTTTTGTCATAACATTCAAACCCAGTACCAATAAGAGAAAAGACTTACAGGTTTATGACTGTTGTCACATTTGTGAATGTTTGTGATGGTAAAACTGAAATAATGTTGTAATCCAGATGCAACGTGACAATCGCAGGGACCTTTGCATGGGTTGTCAAAGCCACAGGCACAAACTGCATGTTGTAATTACTTCCGAGATCACTGCAAATGAAAAGAAAAGTCAACAGTATATTTTAATTGAAACGCATGTGAATTTCAAGTGATTGAAAATGTCATTTTTTATAATTATTAATAAATTACGACTAACTGCTTAAACTGAATTATCAGAATCTCTGTTCCATTCGATAACCCTTTTTTCACACATGAAGTTTGTCATTCATGCTATAATCAAATTATCAGTAAACTTACAGGTGTGAAAGAGCAGGTAAACATGCAAATGCATCCTCCTGTATGTTTAATTCATTCAGTCTGTTGGAACGTAAGTTTAATAACTGTAACACCTGTAACTCGCATAAATCTGTGTCGTTCATAACTTCTATTAAATTATTCTGCAAATATCTGAAAAAAAGGTTTACCATATAGCAAGGGGTTATAGAATGCCTGCACTTAGCTAAATAACTTAATCAATACATTACGGAATCGCGGTTTCCGTCATCGGTCCAAAATTATACAGGCTTATTGAATCGTGAACTGTGACGGTACATATTTCCTTTGCAACACTTAATCATTCTTAGCACATTAAGTAAATAAATTCCCATCTAAAAAAAGCAAATTAGAGAAAAACTATTCTGTATGGTGAAGCAGTAAGCTAACACTTGAGTATAATAAGCTGAAATACACCAAAGAGCAAGACAATACAACATAAGTCTCAGTTTCTAATGAGAACTAACACTTATTGACGAAATTTGATCACAATGCATATGTCTGTTTTTTTTAATTGTCTGAAACAGAGTTTAACTTTGAAAATATGCCGTCACGCGCTATGACCCAACATCTGAATGCACAGTGTTGGGTCAAGACCCACCACAGTACTCTTGGAGGTTGGCAGGTATGGCAGGTATGACTGTCATTGGTTGGTACTTGGCCGATCATTCAATCAAACGTTCTGTACCATGCGACACTCGGGAACTCAATAGGAAGAAAAAACAGACACAGACATATATAAACAACATCATATTAAATCTTTTAGCGCTACAGATGGGTGATTTATCATAGCCTGTTGAGAATGACGAAGATAAACATACAACAAGCAGTGAGCAGCATTGAAAAATCGGTCAGCCAAATCTTTAAGAAAGTAATTGTTTGTTTTCTTTTTTGTCAAAGTTTTCAAACTTACAATTGCTTCTCTTGACCGGGCGGCCTATTCACATCAAGGATATTGGATCAGTAGGCCGAGACAGGCCAGTCATTACTTTTTATATTGACCTTTTTGTACATTAAATGATGAAAATATGTTCCTATGGCTATACATGTGATATGGTTAATTGTTGAGACAAAATCATGTACTGGATGTAAATGACATTTTCACGACATGCATGTGTGTCATATCCGTTTTTTTATCACCATTTCGGATTATATATACTGTGTAGATAATGTTACATAAAGAATGAAGGTCTAAAAAATATAAAACTAGAGGATGACATGCCCCCGCGCAAGGTTGAATCAAATTGGGATTTTTAGTAATATTTGTGTCTGTAAGACACATATGATGCCCCCGCTAAACACATGTTATTCTTGTTATTCTAGGTTGCACAGATTAACTACCGGTATGTACCCTCTATTACTAAATCACCAAAAAATTAAAAGTTGAACAATGTATATTTTTGAAAAAAAAGTGAACTGAAATCAAAATACATACCACATGCACATCTTCAATATAGGTATAAATGAACTGCAAAATAAAAGCTTCCTAGCATTAAAACTCTAGGAGGAGTTATGCGGACAATATGTGTACCCTCTATTAATAATTCACCCAATGAATGACTAAGTTAAACAATGTGTATTTTTTCAAAAAATGCATCAAAATCAAAATCCTTCCCACATGCACATCTTCAATATAAGTACAAATTATCTGCAAAACAAAAATTTCCTAGCATAAAAACTGTAAGAGGAGTTGCGTGGACAAACTATGTACCCCCTATTACTATATCACCAAAAAATGACAAAGTTTAACGATGTATAACTTTGACAAAAATTAACCAAAATCAAAATCCTTAGCATATGCCCATTTTTAATATAGGTACAAAAGATCTGCAAAATAAAAGCTTCCTAGTATCAAAACTCTAGGAGGAGTTGCGCGGACAAACTATACACCCTCTATTACTAAATCACCAAAAAACGACCAAGTTCAACAATGTATAATTTTGACAAAAATTAACCTAAATCAAAATCCTTACCACACGCACATCTTCAATATAGGTACAAAAGATCTGCAAAATAAAAATTTCCTAGCATCAAAACTGTAGGAGGAGTTGCGCGGACAAACTATGTACCCTCTATCACAAAATCAATAAAAAATGACTAAGTTCAACAATGTATATTTTTGACAAAAATTAATCAAAATCAAAATCCTTACCACATGCATATCGTCAATATAGGTACAAATGATCTGCAAAATAAAAACTTCCTAGCATTAAAAATGTAGGAGGACTTGCGCGGACAAAGTATGTACCCTCTATCAAAAATCAGCAAAAATGATAAGTTCAACAATGTATATTTTTGACAAAAATGCACCAAAATCAAAATCCTTATCACATGCACATCTTCAATATATGTACAAATGATCTGCAAAACAAACACTTTCTAGCATAAAAACTGTAGGAGGAGTTGCGCGGACAAAACATGTACCCCCCTCGGACGGACGGACGGACGGACGAGGGTAAAACAATATGCTCCCCGACTTATAAAAGTCGATGAACGAAAAGTAAGAACTTGGCTTGCTTGCACGAAACACAGTGAAATAAGGGCATTAATCAATTACGGAAACCTTGAAAATGAAAATCACAATACACGAATATAACCCTTTACCACCTACAATAAACATATACACTGTGCACAAAGGACCAATTCCGAAATTGTGCGGCATTCTGGAATTGAGATTGTTCACGACGTCGCTTATTGGTCAAGACATATTTCGCGAAATCGATACATTATGTACGTCGATGTCAGAATAAAATATTACTGAAATGCCAAAAAAAAAAAGCAAATAAGTCTTCGGTTATCCAACTTTCGTCAAATTTACACAAATTTATAGTCAGTTCTCTTGATTTTTTTTATCAAGAACTTTCAACTTTCGTCAAGATTGATGAATTTTATTTTAACAGATTATTGTAAGATATATTTTTTTGGATTATATAATAAAACAATTAAGGTCGTTTGAATCGGTCGAAATCGGTTTAAATAGACCTCTTAATTATTGACTGACGCTCGATTTCGGTTTAACTAGATTTCTACAAAAGACCATAATTGTATAGTATCACATAAACGTCAAACATTTTTCACAATTTAAAATACTATTGTATAGAATAGTTCTCAATCATTTTTTTCAACCTTTTTTATTTTGCAAATGTAAATATAGCTCTGTCTAAAATTTCTATATTGCTCCATTCTGAGTAAGGGAGCCATTCGTAAACCCTATCCAAGGGTTTCTACTAGTTTCTATTTAATATAGCAGGTTTATATAGACTTTAGACTAATTAATATGTATTTCCCCCAAAATCTATATAAGTAAATATAAACCAGTTACGTAAATATGAAAAAGAAAGGAAATGGGGTAA
Source organism: Modiolus philippinarum (assembly GCA_002080025.1). NCBI lineage: Eukaryota > Metazoa > Mollusca > Bivalvia > Mytilida > Modiolidae > Modiolus > Modiolus philippinarum. The sequence continues at coordinate 16,232 of MJUU01038840.1, read as the reverse complement.
ATGTTAAGGAGACAACATCCCATATCCAGGTTAAAACGACCAAAAATACGTTTTAAATTGTCCATATGATACTAAATTGATAGGACAATTACGGAGAAGCAGACCCAATGTGGATTTATTAGACCAATACGGCTTTACTGGTCCAATACGACCTAGCCCAATTAAGAAATTTTATTTCAATCCTGCTATCCCAGAAATTCATAGCAACATATCCATTGTTACTGTCAAGAATGCTTAAAGATAGATGTGTCTTCTCTTGAAAACAATGAAGGGATATGGAGTAAAAGAACATGAGACAAAGTCTCTACAAATACATTGTAAAACCAAGCAATGGAACAACACTTTTATTGTTGTTCTTCATCTTCTTTGTCACTTTCTGAATATTTTCCTGCAATTATCAATTTCTTATTTTTACTGACAGTACTAATTTAAGATTCGTTCGCTTGGCTGAAGGGGGATTAGAACTATACAAAACGGATAGAAAAAAATGAATTTGACCAATACGGGATGGTAGAACAGGCTCCAACTTTTACAGAATTTAGAAGAAACCATAGGTTACAAATGGACACACATATCAGCAATAATAGCGATAAGTAGTGACGAATATTGAGGGTACAAGGAGGGAATGAGGAAGAAAGAATATATTACATCTGAGACTTGAGATTAATTAGAAATCATAAGAAAAGCTAAAAAAAAAGTCAATGATACTCAGGCCACCAAATTAAAGGAAAAATTGCAGAAAGAATACAATGAAATTCGTTAAGATGTAAAGAAACTTCTACGCGCAGATAAAACATTTACAGTTTTGTAGAAAACGCATTAAATAACATACAACAACATACACTCTACAGGATAACGAGAGAAATCTGTAGAAAGAACAAACAACTCGCCAACATTCCCATAAAAGATAAACAGTGAAATATGCTAACATCAGAAACTGAAAAAAGCGTTGGCCGGAGCATTTCAATTAGGTTCTTAATAGATCACCTTTAGATGAAGAACCAAACATCGCTGAACCTTTACTAGATCCTGACATCAGTACTGAGCCACCAAAGGAATCTGAAATTGTATCAGCAATCAAAGCTTGAAGAATTGACAATCAGACACAAACATAACTGCAAACATACTATATCCAATGTTCAAAGATATATGGCATGAATTTACCATGCCCAAAAATTGGAATAAAGGTTACCATCATTAAAATACACCAAAAAGGAGCGCTAAGTAATTTAAACAAGTGCTAAGGAATAACTATGATATCCATACCAAGCAAAATTATAGCAAAAATTGTAATAAAAAAAAATCTCAGAGGCCATCGACTCCCATCTTAGAAACGAAAAACCAGGATTCTGCAAGGGAAAGGTTTATACTGACCAGATTTGTACACTAAGAAACATTGTTGAACAGTTTACAGAATGGGGAAGGCAATTTTATATCAACTTCATCGACTTTGAAAATAAGGCAATCGGGCGTTATGTCACCAACCCTGTTATTTATAGCTACTGTTGAGGTACTATGCCAAACAACATCAGATACATCAAGAGGCATCAGACGGTCCCCATTTGCAAACTTTTGGCAGATGAACTCGCCTTGCTTTCATACGTCCATCAGTATATCCAAAATTTTTAAATTTGGCAAAAGATTTAAATTTTTTGCCAGTCAAATTGGTCTGAATATAAACATCAGTCAATCCGAAGTCATCATCCTGGACATCGATCAGTCAACACTAGTGGCACTGGATGGACAAGATCAACTAACGACTGACCGATTTCGATATCTTGGAAGAACAGTTCGAGTAGATGGTGGGGCTGACACTGCCATTAAACAAGGACTGTCAAAAGCGTAAGCTGCTTTCAACAATATACAAAATGTTTGGAAATCTGGCCAGTACACAATTCGTATAAAACTCAAGCTATACAACAGCTGCATAGTACTAATACTGTTTGTTGGTTGGCTCTGACGCTTCATGTAAACAACAAAATACCGAAGTTACTGTGAATCTAGATTCTACATATTGGCATTTCGACAACTTATGTCTCGTCATTGCAGATCAAATCAAAACATTTGGAAATCAATAAACCGAATTATCAAAAAGGGTCTAAATACAAAAGCCAATGACAGAGCTATGCAAGAGGGAGATTGTCTTATGTTTTGATCAAATTTCTCTTAAATTTAGAATTTGCAAGTTTTCAAATGAAGTCGGTTTTCGGACAAGCAACGAAGTACTGGCTACTGGCTACTAAAAGTATGGATAACCGATCAAATGACTTAGTAAATTACTGGTGTGATATCCAAGAAATTAAAAAGGAGTATTCTACTTATAACGGAGCTTCCGAATACAACAATAAATCGTCGAATAACGATGTATTACACAGATTACAATGTACTACAAGTGAGAGGATTTTAGCCATAGTTCTATTGGGGTTACTGTGGTTCTAACAGAACAGAGAAAAATTAAAGACACTAAAACAGGGAATAATCACAATTAATGATCTAGATATGTATTTTTTCTTCCAAAGTTAATATACTGAAAACTTTTGGAATATGCATGAAAAAGGAAATCAAGCGCATGCATGCAAATTGAATGTGTTATTGAATAGTATGTATTGTGTGTGTGTTTGCTTTTAGGGTGCTTTTCATCTCATGCCGCTTCTCTGGACCATGCTAAGATGTATTTCGATGGAACTCTAAGGCGTCCATTAGTAACTAATTAAAGATTCTTTGATCAATTATAAGATTCTTTGTCGACCAAGGGAGAGTAGTTAATCATTATTCCTTTTAACATACAATTCAGAGTGGTCAAACAAACTTGTTACTTAGTAATGAATGAAGCCACTTTTGTAGTCAAAGATAGCGTAAAGTAAGCATTGTCGGTTATAAGAGAAATAAAAACTACAGTTTCGGATGTTTTAACTCACAATTTAACAATGTTTGGTGATGTCGAAAAAGCCTTAAGTTTCTTCTGTTTCTGTAGATGTGTTTGTCTTAATTTCAGTCCATATCCACTCTCAGGCAGTTCGGTCACATTCTTAATTTGATTATTATCCGCATACCTTAAAGATAACACATATAAATCAAGTAAGAAAACAAATAAATCATGACTTGATCTCGTTTTCATTAATAAGTAATATTGTTCGGTAGATTTAGATTCAAACTGATATCTTTTACATATAGTATTTCGATATTTATGGCAAGCGCGAACCACAAAAAATAGAAAAACCCAATTTAAGTTACTTAAACCTGGTTTTTCTCTACTTAAATTCAATTTCAGTTACTTACTACTGAAGGAGATTAAGCACTTAAATAGAGATATTTGCTGTTAATGTGAGAAAAACGAATTAAGTAGAGAAAATGGCAATTAAATTATCATTAAGTGCGCCCGAACAACATAAATTGAGTTTAATTCACATTAAGTTACTAAAATTGAATTTAAGTAGAGAAAAACTAAGTTTTAGTAACTTAAATTGAGTTTTTCTTATTTTTTTGTGGTTCGCGCGCGCATAACTCTACTTAAGTAGAATCTTCCACTAAATTAGAGTTTGTTTGAGACAATCGTTTTGATTGGCCGACTGCTGTGTTGTGTGTCCACCATGTTGACCGTGTACCGAAAATTCAATTTATATAAAATAAAATACAGTTTTAACAGTCGATGTTGAAAGTGTTTCTAGTAAAAATTCATTTTTTTTCAAAGCAATTCGTGGATGTCGAGATTTAATAATTACATTAATTTATATTCATAATAAGTAATATTTGAGAAAAAAATAGTCTGCTGTTAAACTTTCAATTTTATTTCTATTAAAAAAAACTTGTATTTAGCATATCCTTTTCGAAAGAGTTCCATATGTTGCAAATTACATGAACTTCGGGGGAAAATTTGAAGAGTAGGATAGGATTTTTAGTCCCGAATTTAATTATTCTCATGCAAAAATTGCAATTTTTTTTTTGCTATTTTACTATATCATATCTTTTCGACCGCGTTCGCCGTTATATCACACACCTGAACAGGTAAATTTGGTCGGCAAAATCGAAATAGGGATAATTAATAAGGGTCATAAAAATGTCACTTTCAAATCACTGGTACGAAATTGTTAATTAAGGTATTTTGATAGACCCTTTTGAACAAAATTCTGGAATGTTTACCATTTCACAGGGTACTATTTTTTTCATAGATATTCATTGTGTATATCTATATAATTAGCGTTACACACATGGCATTATTGACACTTTTTAAACCACAAACAAGTTTTTCTGCAAGATCTTTCAAAAAGCAATCGATAGAAAAAATCTGGAAATCTTAAAGATTATTAGGCATTTCATAGATCCAAATTCGGATGGAAAATATCAAAAAAAAAAAAAAAATACAAAAGATAAAAAAAAATCTTTTACATTCCTAAATCTAAAACAAACCTTTCAACCAATCAAAATGGTTGTTTCAAACAGTACTACGGCTATTAACTCTTATTTAGTGGAAAACTCTACTTAAGTAGAGTTAATGCACGCGCGAACCACGAAAAATAGAAAAACTCAATTTAAGTTACTAAAACAAAGTTTCTCTACTTAAATTCAATTCAATAAAAAACGCTTATTAAGTAGCATTAATTTGAATTAAGCAACTAACTATCATTAAGTTCTGTTAATACATTTTCGGTGTTTTAACTAGCGTTAACAGCGCGGGAACAACAAACAATACTTAAACTCATTTTAAGTAGCGTTAATTCGAATTAAGTTGAATTTAAATTGAACTTAAATTGAACTTAATTGAACTTAAATTGAATTTAAGTTGGGGAAAACTAAGTTTTAGTAACTTAAATTGAGTTTTTTTCTATTTTTTGTGGTTCGCGCTTTCCATAGATATTTTATTTTCTGCTAATTATCAATTAAGGGGGTAGACCTGGGGAAGCCTATAATTTTCCACTCGTTTAATTTTTATAATATTTTCAGAATTAAAACTACACATGTTCATGTCGACTTTAAGCAATTTTCAACAATTTCTACCGTCCCGTTTTATGTCTAGTGGTCATCAAAGATACCCTGTTTCCTCATATTATTTGGGCCGTTCAGGACTTGATTGTGGTGTATAAAATTGGCTCAAATTAAATTTGCATTTGATTTAAAATTATTTCAAATGCAAAATTCTGTAGCTTAGACATGTGTGAAAGTAAGCATGAATAATGATAGTAAATTTAAGTAGTTTGAACTGAAATACATGGGTGTTCTGAACAGTATAGGCTGAAATTTTTACTCTATTTTGATCACTATTAAACACTTCTTGTAAAAAATTTTGTCGTTTAATTTTCACCAAAAACTGAGACTAGAAAGAAAACTAGTATATGTAAGATATATTAGAATTTTAGAAAATTCTACCGTCCCATTTTTTCTTAATTTAGAATAAAGTGGGTAAAAATCAATAAAATTGTTGAATCTGTGCTCCCTTGGAAGAAATCCACTTTTACATATTTTCATTTTATTTGGACAGCATTGCAAAAATGTAGAGTAAAATGCACTCATTATAAATAACTTGATGTTTTGTATTTGTTTTCATAACAAAATGATTATTTGTTTGCTGTGTGGAAAATTTTTTACAATTTTAAAATTTTGATCATACCTATTGTAATGATTCTATTTGTTTGTGTAAGTAATGAAAAGGTGAAAAACAGAGTTATCTCCTCCTACCCCAGGTCTACCCCCTTAAGATGGATCGGTGGTATTCCGCCATTTTGTTTTAATATTTCATGCCTTGGTTGGTATTTTTCATTTAAGAAATATACAAACGTTTTAAAATTTGGACAAATCTTTTAAATATTTCACTTAAAACTCAAATAATAGGCCCATTTCTCAAAGTTTATCATTCATTTTAGACGAAAAATTCAGAATAGTATTTATACTGTAAAATTCTTTGAAATACTAATTTAAACAAGGGAGGTAATTTCAAAAAATATTTTACAAAGAAATCACTATGAAAATTGTGATTTTGTGAAATAATTACATAATAAGGTCAGTCGCTCCCATTTTTCTTCTTGTTTTTCGAAAGTTTAAATCAGGGGCTAGCAATATTTGAAATTAATCAAAATTCTCATTAATGTAACTTGAATAATTTTTAAAATGTGATAATTTTCCTTAACATTTCAACTAAAGATTCCCTATTTTCGGTGCAAAATTGTGGTCTTATATGGTCCAGGACCCCAAATATTTATTTAATTTTTTGGAAGTTCAATTTTTGCAGTTTATTTCTGCAAATTTTTTGAAAAATTCTGAGTTCACTTAGTCCCCCGAACCACCTTAAATGTCTTACATTTGGAAAGTAAATACATTATAGCATGATATTCTGATTCTTCTGATCAGTCCTGTTTATCGGCGGCGATTAATGTCTCTGGAAACTTATCAGTTATTTAATTTTTGTTCTTAAATGAATGCTATTCTGTGACAAGGCCATAAAACTCATTTTCTGTTCTTTAGTATCAGAAGTTTTATATGCATCTAAAAACAAATGTGATATTGTCTGTCTGATGGTTTTTATTCACTTGTTTTAAAACAATGGATGTGCAATTACTTATCAGATTTTCATTTTATGGATGCATAAGATGTGAAGTTGTTTAGCAGAATTGATATTTTGTTTTAGTTATGCTGGATAAATGTTTCCACTTTTTCAGTTAAAGTGGAAAACAATTACTTATATACAAAAGTTAGAGATAAAGAAAATTAACCAAAATTCATTGATATTTTTTGAAACTGTTTTTGTCAATAATTTCTCATAAACAATGAAAAGTTATGGAGTAAATGCACATGAGACAAAATCTCTACAGATACGTGGTAGAACCAAGCAATAGAACAAAGCTTTTATTGTTTCTCTTCGTCTTGAGGAACTTCAACAATGAGGTTTGCTCATACCTTATAAGAAGCTCATGACGGCCCCTAGCACCGGTTTGAGCTGATTTCAAGCTAAATGTCAAACAACGCTACATCCATGCCTTTTACCCGTAGATCCATGATATGGGATCGTCAATAGCATAATTAAACTGGCGCAGTGTTCATACAATCATTGTCATCCGTTGCCCGACAAAAGCACTAGTGTCTTAAGTTAGTGGACAATTACAACATACAGACAAACACAGGACACTCATCAAGTCGATTGTAAAAATAAAAAAAAACTTGGCATTAAAATATAGTGATATGCGGGATATATAAACAGGTGGTAATTAAACATGGAAATTACAAAAATAATAAATTCAAAAATTTGAAAGTATGATAATATATCCATCTGAGAAATTCTCTCACGAACAAGTACACCATAACTGAAATATATAGAGAGCATCCATCTCTCGCACGATGAATCTTTGTATGGACTGCACACTGCAGGAGAGACAAAGTCAAGTCTTAAATAAAGGAAAGGATATAGAGTAAGTGCACATTAGACAAAATCGTGTAGAACCAAGTCATTAATTTATCATGTTTTAAGGATTTTCGTAATATTATATAGAATTCGGGAAATCGCTAAATATCTTATAGCGATTTTTGTTTCTCGTTTCTAATTGGCTTAAACTTTAATTAGCGATTTTAATTTAATCATTAGTTTTTATTAACTTATAATATACAGTTATTTACTGGCTATGAAAACAATAGCAAGATTATGGTTCCCCGAGACACTACTATTTCCCGACGCGAAAAGGAGGGAAATAGTTGATGTCGAGGGGAACCATAAACCTGCTATTGTTCGAATAGCCAGTAAATAAGTGTTTTATTATACCGAATGTAACATGTTTTACTATTAAAGAGAATCTAAAGAAAAAAGAAATAAAAATTGTAGTTAAAATGTGCCTTTTTATACCAAGGATGTATATTTCAATAAATGTCATTGATTGTGATTAATAATGTCAGTCATGTTGAACTGACACGCCCATTAACCAATCAACGTCGTCACTGAAAAGTCCGCGAAAAGTACTCGCGGTGCTATTCACTGATCGGTAAATAGTCTCTGTGCTATTCACCGGGTAATAGTACTTTTATGAAAAATGAACAGAATTATACATTTTATGACTATGAATTTTACATAGAAAATTATCGGAAAGGTATAAAAATAACATTTATTCATATGCAGCATTTTAAACTATTTTCATGACAATTTTAACGTCGGGTTGAACAGTTAACTGTTTACCGATTTCCGGTCGAACTGTTCCATGCGCAAGGTAATTGCGTAGTGCGACGTCTTTCAACTTCTAGTCATGTACCCTGTTTAAAGCCCAGATTCTTTTTATTTGTTTATATAATATTTTTAATTGTTTACACAAGTTAATAAAACAGTTATTTCATGCCCTGTTTCAGAAAACAGCATAACTATTGTCCTTCGATGATGGAAATGACTTGTAAACTGTTGCCTTCGGCCTTCGGCCCCAGGCAACAATTTGCAAGTCATTTCCATCACCTCAGGACAATAGTTATAGCTGTTTCCGTCAAGGGCATGAAATAACTGTATACTGTTCAATTTTGATCAGAAACTCCAGTTTTCGGGCGCTCTACCTCGTATTTTGCACGGAAATCACAGTTTTTGTCCGAAGTATTAGGTATATAGCATTTTTTTTACTATCGCGTGCCTGAATAACATTTATATTTCGGTGAACAGCCCTGGGGAAATAAATTCTGAAATTAAAATAACTCTTTTCGGTTCCCTTATGTTGTCTTCATGTAAGACGTTGTTAATTTCCATTAAAACTTATATAACCTTGCAGTTTTCCTAACCGCAATATTACAAGGCATGTGGTCTTTCAAAACTAATCAATGTATTCAGGAAATTGTAAAATTGTCTGATTTCGAAAATATATATAAAACCACAAAGACAAAATCTATTTACGAATACTGCTGATTGCATAAAATCAATATTACATCATGTGTTTTTATTTTCATGTAAAATGACTGAAAACAAATTCTTTTTCTAAATGGAGTAAACAAAATCAATAGCTTCTTACATGAGTGCAGATCAAAGACCGGGTATCTTTCATGAATGTAAGAAATTCCGTCTCTTCTCGATTTTAGCGCAGCGAAACGAGAGAATAAGACGAAGAATTTCTTACATGAGTGAAAGATATCCCGATCTTTGATTTTGATCGAATGTAGGTAGCTATTTCTTCCGTAAAATACGAAAACAAACATCTGGAGGCCTATACTGTGCGAGTAACTTCGTCGCCATCTGAGTGTACCTTACATTATGACGTCAGGTGTTTAATGACGTTTTATCATTGTAACGATTATTGTATCACAAAAATGAACACATTTGGTTGGTCAATTGCCCATTTGAGACGAGGTCGTGTGCATTGATCTCACATGGGTCGTCTCACACTGTAAACCGACATTTACGGAAGAAATTACGCATAGTAATTATTCCGATTTCGGTGTGTGGATACATCTATACATAGGGCCTTCATGTCTCATCATGCGAGAACAAGAATCATGATAAAATTATTACTCAAATTTACTCAAATATGTCGCATACAGAGCAGGGCCAGCATACTATTCCGGAACACCTGATATTGTGAGAGATCACACATTATGGTTATCATGTTCTGATATCTTGTATGTGTTTTTGTCTTCTCTCCTCACGTGTTTTTGACATGTCTCCATGTAATCCATTCAAACTTTGTTCCTTCCGTATTCTACCGCAGTTGTTTCCCTTCAAAACATAACACCGGAAATGTGTAGTGATATACTGTAAAAATGAAGCCATCGAGTCATATTCATTTAGCACAGAATTAAATGGAATTCGTGTACTCTGTTGTTTAGAACAGAAAAAAGATTATACAAACTTACAGTTCAATCAAATCAGTAAAATTTCCTTCCATGAAAATTTGATGTGGTAAGTGTGTTAAGCTGTTACTGCTGATAAACCTAAAATATGCATGGTAAAAGTTCTTTTCTATCAGACTGTAATGTGTACTTGAAAATGGAATATCGTTTTTAAAATGCCGACACGGTTGATAATTGTTAGTACTTTGATCTTTAAATATTATTGTAATGGCTTTTTGTGAACAGTTATTTCAAAATATAAGAATTTGCTTCCACGCGTGGAGCAGATCATGCCTTCCCTTGTGGAATTTATATTATGAGTACTTTAGTGTTGTTGTGTTCTTGTTTATTTTTGTTATTTTTATTTTGTCTTCGTATGCTGTCCCCACAAATATTACCTAATTCTAGATTTTCCTTTTTTCCGTTTTATTTCGTATTCTTTTTCCGATGTATTTTCACAGACCTGTGTGAATTTATGGGTGATTCCTTAAACTAATACTGAGACGTAGCTTCCTAGATGATTAAACTGAAATTTCCCAGTATAAGAAAACATTCTAGATTGCAAATATTATCAACTTACGAAATACTTATAAGATGAGACATCGGCATAAAAATATGTCAGACGCATTATGGTCATGTCATAAGATTACTAAAGTTATCCATAAATCAAACAACATCCAAACATTGTTCTTTGAAAAAAAGGTCTGCTGCAAGAAATTGAGCTATTTTGCATGTATGCGTTACAAAGGAATTCATGTAACATTGTACATGTATATATAAACCGATAGTGATAATGCATTTAAAAAGTTACATTCGCAATGTCGACTCCGTCTTTTCCAAAGCAAGTAGAAGACTTACAGATATTTAAGTGATTTGCCAATGTTTATCATTGAATCAAACAAAATTGTAGTCATTGGTGGATTTTGGTTATGGAGTCGTAACTCTACTAATTTTTCCATGTTAATAAAGGCCTCCGATGTCAAAGTTTCAAGTTTATTATGGTGCAGATCTCTGGAAAAATAAAAAAAAGAACTATTAAGAATCAAAGAAAATAGTTAACATATTCAAATTACAATTCAGTGTTTGCCTTATACATGTTATACTTGACTTTTCTAATCCGAATTTTATCCGCCATAATAATTAAGGTAAATTAAGATAAAATTAAGATAACATACACATAGTGCACTCCCCTCCGGGTCGTGCACTATGGTCTCAACCCTGGCCGCTATTTTGGCATAGTCATTGCTAAACACAATGCTTTTATCATAATATGAAACTTATAAATTTACGGTGCAAAATATGAAAAAATGCAACTTTTATTTAATTTTGTGAAATTTCATACATTAATTCATAATTTATTTTACACTGTTATTCTGTTTGACAGCGATAAAAATTACAAAGGATGGGTTGCATTAAGGCCTTAAATCGGCCCACTGATTTGCCAAAAAATAAATTTAGTAAAAGCATAATTCCTTTGATACCTTCCAACATCAGAACATTTGTAGTTTTTAACAATTTTTTCAAAAAAAATTGCTTCATTCCACTGAAATAAGCTCATTTCTAATACCCTTTTCGATGGCAATTAACATTGAGCCTACGGAAAAATAGTCATAATGGGGTATATTCAAACTTAATTTTAACACTGCCTTGCATTCGGAACCAAGCTGATAATTCTACAAGAGATTAATTCTTTCATAAGAATTATTTATGCAAAATGCCAAGCTGGTTCCTCGTGCAAGTAATATAAAAAAAATTAATTCAGTGTATTTATGATGTTTTTATTGTGATTTGTCTCATTTACCAAAGTTTGATTGATTCATATATGCAAATTAAAGCTTTATACACATCAAAATTCTCAGTAAAAGTGGTTTTGCTAGTATTCTAGACTTTGCCTGAGCTTTTTTTCTAACCTGGTAATTTGCCAAATAAGCTGAACAAGATCTGGTTTGATAAGTAGGTGAAATTTATTTTGTTATTTTTCCCTTGATTGTTTTTCCCAATGTAAAATTGTGTTTTTTTGTATTTGAAACAACATTTATGAGCCGTGGAATAATCAATTGCCTTAAAGCATCATCCGTGCATATGTAAAAAAAAACAAAATTTCGAAGAAATTTGATCATCTATTTTCAAATTTCTTTATATTTTCAATCTTCTTTGTTTCCTATGTTACCTTTATATATTATATCCTCAGTTTTGTAACTGTCATTTAATGAGAATTTGTCTGAGAAAAGGGTTCTGCTCTCGATATGTTACAAAGAGCCCCTAAAACTTGCCTGTAGAGGTGACACTTGGACAGAAATTATGTTTAAATACATGAATCTAACAAGCACCTTCCTGGGTTAAAATATAAGAGATACACACATCTTTAGTTTTACAGGTCTCATTGGTATAATTATAGTTTATCATATATTTAGTAATACATACAGACGCTTTGAATATATGATACAGTGCATGACGTTCATTCCGTATTCACACTATGACGTCATACCCTTTATCGTATGGCTTACCCTTTATCGCATACCCTTTATCGCATGGATTACCCTTTATCACATACCGTTTTTCGAAAAAAATTTTTTTTTCAATTTTACTTATTTTATTAAAAAAAAAATTCGTGGGTTAAAATTTTTTGGGGGGACAATTTTTTTTTTGGGGGGGGGGGGGCAAAAAAAAATTTTAGGGG
>MJUU01038838.1:23950-70925 GCA_002080025.1 Modiolus philippinarum | reverse complement strand
TTTTAACCCATGAACTATATGATATAGATGCCCCCCTTATTTTCATTTTCATAGTCTCCCATAGTAGATGGCTGTCAACAGAGAAAACTTTTTCTGGGTCATCAAAATCAATGTTTGGATCCACTTCATATTCAACAATCACATTTTTCATGACTTCTTTTATTTTATTTACAAATTCAACATCATGAAGTAAGCTATTATTAAATTTCCAAGTTCCTGGACCTCTGCTTAAATCTAAAAACTGTAGTTTAAGACTAATTGGTGAGTGGTCTGTTCTATAGCGGACTCCTATATCTGTTGCCAATACAGATGACTCAATATCCGATGAGACTAAAAAGTAATCTAATCTACTTTATTATACCTTATAATATTTTCCTTATATAAATGCATTGGGGGAAAAAAACGACAATTTGTCTGTTTTATTTTCTCAAACCAAAAAACGATCTGGTTTTCAGTCTGTTGACCAACACCGATCAGTTGACCACCTGCCTTATTTTGATTGGTTCAAAAATATCACGCTCATATCACATGATCTCCTGTCGTCTGCATAACAATATTGGCGACGTGAATTGTATTCAGATGAAATGGAGCGTATTCATTGAACATGAAAAGGTATAACAAAACAGTTATAGACTGGGTCCTCAAACATCAGCTGTTTTGTTTGACCCTCTGACTAAACTGTTGCACTCAGCCTTCGGCTTCGTGCAACAGTTCAGTCCTCGGGTCAAACAAAACAGCTGTTGTTTTCGGACCCAGTCAATAACTGTATACTGTTTTCGGTTTGCCCCCTCCATGTATATCGTTTTATATCAGGATGTTTCATTCTCCAAATGTCAACTATATCAAGATTGTTTTCCATATCCTTTATTCTAAGTTGAGATTTTGGATTATTTTTATTTGAATAACCAATAGTATCCATATCATACTCTTGAACAACATTCCAATCACCCACCATTATGATGGAAGTGTTGCCCAACAGTGTAACTTTGTCTTCAATTTTTTGGAAAAAATCAGGGTTATCACCATTGGGACCATATAGTGCCACTAATGTTAATCTATAATCTTGTATATTAATATCTAAAATTATGTAATTCCCATTTACATCCATAAACTCTTGATTAATTTTAAATTCAAATGAGTTTTTGAAAGGTATTGCTACTCCTCTGCTTCTGCTGGAGCAAGAGCTAAACCGGGCAATGTATCCCCACTCATGAGACCACTTTTTTTCATTTTCTATACAAGAATGAGTATCAACTAACACTGTAATATCATATGATTCTTTCATTTCATAAAGATATAATTTCGTTTGACAGAATCTGCCAGTCCCCTACAGTTAATTGAACCTACTGTTATAGAAGACATATTAAACTCAAGTACACAACCTGCAGTAAAATACCATTTAGATACTCAGTGACAAAGTATAAAAATATTTTCGTATATATTTCATACTCTCTAATACTAGATATAAAAGGCACACATATAAGTTGCAGTTTTATACCATAAATAATTCCCAACCCCCAACACCCAAGTGTATACACATATAGGTTCTCTATCAATAAAATTATAAATCAATAAAAAGAAAAGTGTAAGAAAACAACCAATGATGAAAAAGGTTTTTAACTCCATTTAAAGTTTCAATAAATATATGCCAAAAAAACATAGAAATATAGTGCCAAAGCAGAAGTTCATAAATATATTCATGTTTCGTTTTTAGCAAAGATGCGACATAAAAACAAGACACAAGAGAAACATATATACATCATACTTATATTTACCAATGTAAACCAAATTTACACATATACACAAATGTACAGTGCTCAGTTCCGAAGTTCAATGTAAATAATTGTTATATAAATATAAAAGTACAGATAAGGATAGATATACAACGGAAATTTTTTTTTAAATCTGGAGGTGAAATGTATACATCAAATTTATAATGGGATTAATAATAATAATAATCAATCATAGGTACTCGACAGATTGTATAGGTGAACCCAAATACTGAGAGTGTGATAGTTTTAAAAGTCACTGAGAAATGGACATGATGCATATATAAACCTGGCAAAGTCACTAAACTATAAAATTAAGGTTCAGGGTATTTTTAAGATGTCAGGATGACATATATTCCCTACAAAGTCAATGAATATAAAAAAAATGTGTTTATAAAACACCGATGCCCCACCGACAAATTTATCGCAATAGATAACCAAGGCCAATCATCAATGGAATTTAATTCCCTGTCACTGAATTGGGCTGGAATCATCAAGAAGTACTGTTACAGATTGCTCTCCATTTAATATTTGTTTAGTAATAGACGTAAACAAAAATTACCCATCTAAAGTCGCTGAAGCATGAAATATTGGTCAGGTTATAAAATTATCCATGAATTAAGCAGTACTCATTTCTTTGATTAACCACAAAGTTACTAATAAATTGGCCTAATGTAAAAATTTAACAAAGTCATTCAAGTGTAAAAAGTAGGTAAAAGTCAACGAATTGTGTAAGAATTTGGTAGTTTTCACTAAAATGAGTCATTTCATGAAACATCATAATGTTATGTTGTGTAGTTGTTTAGAAATGGTCTTAATACACAGGATCTACCAAAAGTTACCCAAGCATAAAATGTAGCTCAAAGACGCTAAATTGTCCTTGATTTGGATTGTACCCATCAAGGTAATTAATCTGATGAAACACCATTATGGTATGATGTGTAGTTGATGAGAAATGGACTTTAATGCAAAATTTAACAAAAGTCACTCAAGCATAGAATATAGGCCAAAGCCACTTAATTCTTGATGAATTGGGTAGTACTCATCAAGGTGATTAATCTGATGAAACACCATTGTGGTATGATGTGTAGTTGATGAGAAATGGACTTAAATGCAAGATTTAACAAAAGTTACTCAAGCATAAAATATAGGTCAAAGCCACTTAATTCTTAATGGTTTGGGTAGTACTCATCAAGGTGATTAATTTGATGAATCATCATTGTGGTATGATGTGTAGTTGATGAGAAATGGACTTAAACGCAAAATTTAACAAAAGTCACTCAAGCCTAAAAAGTAGGTCATAGATCCCTAATTGTTAATGAATCTGGTAGTACTAACCATGGTGCATGTACTGATGTAATAATATTAAAATATTACATGTGGTTACCAAAATATGGACCTAAACGCAAAACTTAACGACAGGATGTACCGTCGGATGGACAAGGGTAAATCTATATGCCCCTTCCACTTCGTGGCGGGGCATAAAAACTGTGAAATAGGCCAAGGTTTAATTCTTGGCAAGTTTCAGACATGCATGTATCCCACAAAGATGTAATTATGAAACTGAAAAGTTGGTGGAACATGAACACACCAAGGATAAAATGTAAAAACATTAACAAAATCACTGAACCGTGAAAATAAGGTCAAAGTCACTTGACAGGTGTCAGAGTATTATGTACCATCTAAAAATGTAACGATAAACTTAATATAGATAGTAGAAGTGTTACAAGTGCTAAGTGATGAACCTTTATATCAAAATTAACAAATTCACTGAGCCATTAAATGGAGGTCACAGTTATATGACAGGTGTCCGGCTGGCATGTACACGCTAAGATGTATTATATACTACAAAAATATTGTCTCAAGATATGACAATAACTCAGAGATTGATCCGAGTGAAAAACTATGACACAGACTTTACAGAGTCATTGGGCTACGCATAAGGGGTTGAGACCAGATGACAAGTGACAGACTGACATGTACAAGTTAAAATGTATTGAATACTACAAATATATTGTCTCAAAATATCACAATAACTCAGAAATTCATCCGAGTGGAATACTATGATGCAGACTTTACAAAGTCATTGAGCTATGCATAAGGGGTTGAGACCAGATGACAAGTGACAGACTGACATGTACAAAATGTACAAGTTAAGATGCATTAAATACTACAAATATATTGTCTCAAAATATCACAATACAAATGTAACTCAGAAATTAATCTGAGTGGAATACTATGACGCAGACTTTACAAAGTCGTTGAGCTACATATATGCATAAGAGGTTGAGACCAGATGACAAGTGACAGACTGACATGTGCAGGTTAAGACATATTGATATGCTAAATAAAATTGATTAGTGCATTACAGATTTAATTTAGTAAATTGGTATAACCGTTTCTGTTTAATTTAATCATACATGTACCTTGCACCATTTTACATTGAAAGAAGATCATGCTGTACAGTATAGTATATCATATTTTGTTCGAAAAAATACATAAAGCCAATAAACAGCAGGTACATCCAGCTTCCCAAATGGTCAGGGGAGGGGGTCCCTACAGGTAACTCAGGGAATGATGAAAACAGCATCACATATCAATGTTTTAACTGCTTAGAAATCTTTACATCAGTACCAAACAAAAAACCACCATGTGGCCCTCATCGTAGTATTATAAATATACTATTGCTCAGGTCATTTTTCATTTACATGTACTTCATGCAAATGTCATGATATATAAACATTTTTTTCACACAAAAACTGAAACCGATTATTTATTCATGACGGTATGATCTGTACGTGCCAAAGCACAGGGATCAGAGGATTGTTATCTTTATTAGCTTGAAGTCTTCATTTGTGCCCACTATTTGCCTTTTCTTTTTATTTACATGTTAAGATGTTCGTGCAAAGTTTGTATGTAGAAGGCATTAAAACTGGCCACAATAGGCGGCCAAAAATTCTTCAATTAAGAAACATGCGATTATTCCAAAATTCGCTCGGGACACATGAATATACTTTTGCTTCGTGCGTCATGCATCATTAATTAAATATCATGTAATGTGTAGATATTCAGTTCTCATTAATAGTTTTCATATACTCGATCAGTGCGTACTAAATATAATTATTTTTGGGTCCAGATCACAATGTCATGGCGTAGGAAATAGTTCGGTATTTGGCGACTTTTTATCAGTTGAACTCACCCTAGATCAGTTATCTGAATACAAATAATTTAAGAGGTGTATTTTTACTAATGATTTGAAGCCATTTGTTAATGTTTTGAGAGTTAATACTACAAATATTCATACACCACCGTTTCCTCAGTATCAGGCAGACATATTATTGATTGTCTATTGATCGTTATGTAGTAGAGTTATCTTTCTTTAAATTCTGTGTTTTTAAAATCGACCAATAATTATCATATTTATGATTACATCATATTTATTTTAATACTTGATCTAATTAAAAAAGTATAAATTTTCATTAAATAGAATAATATATAGATATGATGGTCTTTAAATTCTGAATTTTGTTAATTTAAATTTCTATTATTAGAATTTACATGGAAATATTTATTTTTTTATATATTAAATGTTTTAATTATCTTATATACACTTTGCTATCAGGCTACTGCACTGCTCATGATAGAAAACACTAAACTTCCAAGACTGTCCTTTTATTGGAATTGTATTTTGCAGTAATAAAGGATAGTTAATAATGTTTCATATCTACTTCTATAGTACGCAATAGTTTGAAATCTAACGTTTGAAATAGTTTAATAAAAGTACACTTTGTAGTACCTCACTAATTTATTTATTTGAAGCTCGATGCACAAAGAAAACTCCAGTTTATCAAGGAAGGGGCTTTTATTCCTGTCTACATCTTGATGTTAGTTAACCTACATGCACCAACATAGTTTAAGCGGAAATATTTCATTATGGATATACATCGTATATCAATTGATTTTAGAAATATAAATGCCATGTCTTTTCTTTTAAAATCCTTAATCGTTCCGTATAGTATTAGTTCACTTTGATTTGAATAAAAATGTGTAGTGTTTAAAAAATCATATTATTATTATTATCTATAACAAGGACGTATATTTAGAATCTAAATATACGTCCTTGTCTATAATAATAATTAGAATTTTGAAAACAAAAAACCAAAAAGCAACAAAACTGAAATAGAAAAGACCCCTATGCTCGCAAATATCTGTCAAATTAGTGATTGTATTACATGTTGCAGAGACAAAAAGTTAGTCAGTTGTAAAAATCGGTAATCACTTTAATTCCCAATACCTGTAATTTTAATTAAAACTGTACAGAAATGTCAACAAAACGTTTTTTATTGAATATTGATAAATTGTCATGGATATAATTGTAATATCAGGTTAGTACAATTATTAAATGACGAACAATAACTTTACCATCGGAACATTGTGCCCGTACAGGTAAACTTTGACTAAAATTACGAGGAGTTCCGAACGGATTCTAGAGCGAGGTTAGCGATTTCGAGTAGTAGCTAATACCTGTATGTCTCTATATATTGACAGGCATTTATTCAATTCAATTAAAATCAAATAAAACCTAACTGTGTCATGATTATCTAGTACATGAGCAGTTTTGACCCCCCTCCCAATTTTCCATATTGCTAAGGAACGGAAAGGGCTAATGGTGATCCTGAGAGCTTACGACAAGAAGAATCCAAAGAAACGAACCCTTTAAAATGAAATAAAAAAATTCATAAACATAAACGCATCTTTTTGTTTTGTTTTGTTTTTGTTTGTTTGAAAATGATCCTTTTCAAAATTGTACGGGTATTACAGGTATGTGAACAATCGAGTATCCTTGGATATGGGTTTACCCATATCTTATCTTGTTTTAAAGCAGAAACTACATCTTTCAGGCAGACTACCTAAATACTAAATATTTAGATGCCAACTTTTTTTCCGGTATTATATTAAATATAAAGCATCTTTTTGCGATAACATATGACTTATCCAATTGATTTATTTACAGACAAAGTGTTTACATCTGATATCTACAAGGACGTGGATTTAATATGGAATACCGGTTATACTGACTTTTATAATGTTATGGCTCCATCTGCCACCATATACAGTGTACTTGGCGGAGATATAACCTCAAATGCAAACGATACACACTATCATATAACCAGTAATAGTGCAGACTCACAGCAAATACGTGTAACTGTACGGAATGCTACACAGAGTGATGGTGGTCTGTATAAAACTGTTGATCGAGATACTGGTAAAAAAGCGGATGGATGTTGTCTGTTCATAATTACAGGTATGTTTTATTATTTTGTACAGTAATTGTATAATATATGTTTTTATTCTGCATAATACCTAACTTAATTCTATATAATACGTAACTTGCATTCTTTACGTAATAGGGGATATTGACAGGATATTCTGCATTATTCCGTTAAACTGGCTTTGGGGTCCAATGACCAGAAGATTTTTACGGGTATGCTGGCCTCTCACTGATATTGTCGATGTCTACTGAAATATATGATGATTCTTTGCCAAACCCTTCGGGAAGTTTTGAGTTTGTAGTAGCTATATACTGGATTCACGTACACTAGTTTAAACGTCATTAAAATTTAAACGAAAATCAGTCCTAATACCTATATCCTACAGTGTATGGATGATATTACAGTGTATTAGAATCGAAATAATAAATTTGTATTATTTACCACGGGCTGGCACTTTATGGCGAACATTTTACCCCGAGCAATTATATACATAGGGGTAACGTCACAAACATATGACGGTACTTTCGATAACGTCATAGATAATTTTATATCACTTTTGCAACGTAACATACCAACTGAGGGCGTGAAATGGCGTTTCATTGCACTAGGACAAATTCTCCTTGAGGGTGTCCGATTAGAATCAAATAATTAACAGTAGCCATATATTCACTGTTGAATACTTGTGCACAATTTGACGAAAGATGTCGGACGAAAGTTGTCGAAAACGAGTATGCATGAAGAAATGTTCATTTTCTTTGTGAATATAATGTTCTTTGATTTAAATTAATTACACTTGTAAACAAGAAATTCTTGTTAACTCACCTGACCCCAAACTAGGTCAGTGTGAGCTGTTGTCATCACTTCTCGTCCGTCGTCCGTCTGTTAACTTTTCACATTTTCATCAAAGCAAATTTAACCAAATTTTACAGGAATGTATATGGAAGGTACTTTATTTTGTTCCGATCCGACAATAAAAACATGGCCGCCATCGTGGAACTTACATTTATCATTGGACCTAATCTGAAAACATTTTAATCATTTTCATCAACTCCTCTGATCCACTGAGGCAAATTCTCCCAAGCTTTAAAGGAATTATGTATGGAAGGTCTTTTACAAAGATTGCTGATTTCATTCTGATTCCACAAAAAACATGGCCGCCAGCGCTTAACTTATATTTAATATGGACCCTATGGGAAAAACATCGTCAACTCCTCTGAAACCACTGAAGCAAATTCAACGAAACTTTAAAGGAATGGTGCGTAAAAGGTCCTTTACAGATATTTCTCATTTGGTTCTGATCCGACAAAAACATTGCCGGCATTTGGGAACTTAACATTGGCCCTAACATTGTTCATAAACTTCTCTGAAACCACTGAAGCAAATTTGACCAAACTGTACAGGAATGATGTATGAAAGGTCCTTTAGAAATATTGCTCATTTCATTGTCATCCAACAAAAAACATGGCAACCAGCGCGGAACTTATATTTAACATTGGGCCCTATGTGAAAAATATCATTTTCAACAACTCCTCCAAAACCACAAAAACAAATCCAACCAAACTTTACAGGAATGATGTATGGTAGGTCCTTTACAAAGATTGCTCATTTCACTCCAATTGGACCTTCAGTGCAGAACTTTTATTTTACATCAACCCTATGGGAAGACATCATTTTCATCAACTCCTCTGAAAGCACTGACGCAAATTCAACTAACCTTTACAGGAATGACATATAGAAGACCCTTTACAAAGATTGCTCATTTGGCTCCCATCTGACAAAAAACATGATCACCAGTATCATTTGACCCAGTGGCGGATCCAGACTTTCTGCTAAGGGAGGCGGCGACCCGTAATTTTTCAAAAAGGGGGCCCCGGAACCCAATTTTCCGAAAAACCCTTAGGAATTTTAGATATTTTACTACCTAAGGGGGCCCGGGCCCACCACCCCCCCCCCAAATCCGCCACTGGAACCCTATGGGAAAAAATACCATAATTGTCAACTCATCTGAAGCAAATTTAACAAGACTTGACAGGAATGACATATGAAAGGTCCTTAACAAAAATTGTTCATTTGGTCCCGAACTGACAAAAACATGGCCGCCAGCCCAGAACTTATATTTAACATTTGACCGTATGGGAAAAACATCATTTTCGTCAACTCCTCTAGAACCATTAAAGTAAATTTAAACAAACTTTACAGGAATAATATATGAAAGGTCTTTTACAGATATTTGCTCATTTTGTTCCGATCTGACAAAAAAATGGCCGCCAGGGTGGAACTAATATTAAACATTGGACCCTATGGGGAAAACATCATTTTCATCAATTCCTCTGAAACCACATAAGTAAATTCAACTAAACTTTACAGGACTGATATACTGGAAGGTATTTTACAAGGATTGCTCATTTCCTTCCGATTAGACCAATAACATGGCCACCAAACTTAACATCGAAACCCCTGCTGTTCAGCATTTTGTCAGGTGAGCGATACAGACTCAGTCTCTGAGCCTCTAGTTCAGTTTCTTATTAATTTTTGACAACGCTAGTATGTACGTAAAATTGTTTATTCTTTGATGAAATACCATGGTATCTCTAGTTTTCCTATTTTAAGACTCTGATTGTTGGGAAAAGGACCCTAGATGAAACTTTCATATCAAACTCTATTCATTCTGACCAGATTCGCTAATTTGTTTGGCATGTTCACAAAATGTCCAAACAAGTTAATTATTTGTTTATGTGCAGGATTTGACAATTTTGGTTTAGGACTTTTTGAATCAAAATTTTTTCCCCATTCTGTATCGAGAATTAGGGTGGATATTGCAATTAAGTTTACGTTTCCTTTGTTGATGCTTATCTTTCAATGCATTAGATTTTACATAAAGTGAAATGATTTCGTCGGTCCACCAAGCAAGTAATTGCCAGGTATTTATTTCACTAATTATACCCCCGCTCCGGAGGAGGAGGGAGGGGATATACTGTTTTACCTGTGTCCGTCATTCCGTAATTCCGTCATTCCGTAATTCCGTCCGTCACAACTTTCGTAAAGCTTTTCTCTGCAATGGAAAATGATACAAACTTGAAATTATGTCAGAAGCTTTGTATAGTTTTGCCATATTGTGGGATGCATTATATGTTTATAAACCTGTTTATAAACTTATGTTTATAAACCTGTTTATAAACTTTGTCAATTTTTCATTATTCTGTCCGTCCGTCACAACTTTCGTAAAGCTTTTCTCTGCAACGGTAAATGATACAAACTTGAAATTTTGTCAGAAGCTTTGTATAGTTTTGCCATATTGTGGGATGCATTTTCAGACCTGTCAGAATGCTACTTCCTGTTTACTGACTTAATTTAATTTTCATCATCCCGTCCGTCCCTCAAAACTTTCATAATTTTCATCACCCCGTCTGTCCCTCACAACTTTCATACAGCTTTTCTCTGCACTGGTAAATGATACTTGAAATTTTGTCAGAAGCTTTGTGTAGTCATGCCATATTGTGGGACACATTTTAAGACTTGTGGGGTACTACATTTTGTTTACCTACTTTGTCAGGTTATTAAAGACTGGAAGATGAGAGCGGGGGTATTACTAGTGAGCATTTGCTCTCAGATCCCTTGTTTGGGATTGAATTGAGTTTAAACATTTTTTCTTCGACCCCTCAGATTTCTGCTGATCTTGTTTATGTTACTTTGGCGACAACTTTTGCATTATTTGCTATTTGTGCATCCGTAATAGGTGTTTAGAAAGGAAATATTTATATTTTAAAAAATCTATTTATATTACAGTATTTGTTTCTAACAGAATAAATACTATCCAAGCAAGTGGCAAAAGATTCCTTTCGAAGAGATGTAATTCGACAGCCCCAGTCGGAATTAAAAAATACTGCCTGTGGAGAATGAACAAAAACATATTTTAGCTATTAGCGTTGTACTAGTATTTAGAATACTTTATTGACATCACTGCCATGAGATGATTTTACATTTCGGTTGCATTAAAAATAAAACTATCCAGTCAGATGTAATTCTTCTCAGGGCCGCGCGGTCAATGAATTATTCTACATACCCCACTGTCAATGAATGATCATCAATGTGTCTTTCTCTGTGGTCAGTCTTTCAGAATGTGGCTTGATGTGTAAAATTACATTTCTTTGAAATTGAAATTTTTCCTACTCGCTTGACCGTTACAATTTAACACAAGTGTTCCAAAAAGAGGAGATACAATGCGGATGTTTATAATTTTATTTTTCCAAAGGAACCGGTTACACGGAACAAGTACGTTGACAAATATACCCATGCACTTAAGGCATGCATCACTCACTGTGTTTATATTTGAATTTATATTTGAAGAAGAACGTTGGACTCCGGGCTACAACACAAGGGATCCTGGCTCAAACACTAGTGCTCCGAGCTCAGCTCACAGAGCTTCTCATCTACTCACTGGTTTCAGGGCTCTGCATCCGTAGGCTCCGGGGTCCGGGGTCTAAGAGAGCTGTTGATCCCTGGTTTTTTCTTATAGTGAACGGATTCTTAAGTTCATAAATTTGAAGATACAGGGGCCTTACATTGGTGAAAATTTAATCGTAGATCCATGAAGCAAATTCCAAAACTTCTGCTCCGGATACAAAGTTGACGAGATTTTACTCTTCCGTATTTTAAATGGTTGCTTTCAAAAGTAATAGATTGTATTTTAAGTATACGAAACATTACCTTCACGGCATATACACGTGCTATGTGTTTTATATCCCAAAATGGCTACTATGGATTATTTCAATTCAAATAGGACACTCTCAAGGCTCACATTAGAAGAATTCGTACAAGTACAAATTAATGAAACGCTATTTTACGGCGTTAGTTGGCCAGTGACGTTGAGACAAGTGATATAAATAACTAAGTACCGAAGTTACTGTGATAAAATTATCTAGGGCGTTATCGAAAGTACCGTCAAATGTTTATGACGTTACACAAACGTATATATTATTTTTACCACAGGTTAGGATACGAAGCGACTGAAGGCCGTCATATTAGAATTCTAATTTATTATTTTTTGCTTTTTTATTTATTTTCTTATGTTCTGCGTATTTATTTTAGAGCCATTCTCTGTAAGTGTCAAACACTTGGAAAGGTGGGGTCTCAGATTTGGATGAAATTTTTTATATAAAGGTCATATATGACAACAAAATAGGTTTTGTTTTTCCATTTTGAGCAGTGGTTGCTATGGTAACCGGTCGTGCCCAAATATGGCTTCAAAATTGCCGTCAAAATGCTCAAATCGAGTGAAATCTAAGTAAACTGAATTAATTTGGGTTTTATTTCTATATCAGTGATTAGATAATGGGTCAAAGTAATATTTTAAACAAAAAGCAATGAAATGACTTAAGTTTAAATTTTATTACCATGGTAATAAAAATTGCTAAGAATGACAATTTCCAAAAACTGGGAAAATGGCCAATTTTGCCTATTTTTAAGCGTTAATTACAAAAAATTGCATCCATGGAAATTCATTCAACTTACTGAGCTTGCAGTTTAGTATATTATCTTTAAAATATCAAAAAATAAAAATGGTGTTATTCCGATTTTGAATAATAAATAATTTTGAAATTTACTGCAATAGTGATTTCATATTTTTGTCAGAAACCCCCCAAAAACCATTCTTACTTGTATTTCAGTCCCTCTTCTGCAGATAGTGTTGAGATTCAGTTTATTAGTATATTTTAAAATGAGAATACTTAGCATATGCTAAATGACCTTGACGTTCCATCTCCAGGTCATCAAACTCAAATTTCCAAGGTCAAATTTTGGTCAAAACCCGCTCGAAATCTGTATTTCGACTTATATTTCAGCCCATCTCCGGTAGATTGTAATAATGTTGGGTATTTGTTTACTTTAAGAGGAACATGCTTTTTTATATCTTGGTATATGCTATATGACCTTGATATTTCATCTCACTGAGGTCACGAAACTCAAATTTCCTAGGTCATTTTTTTTTGTTAAAACCACTCGCAATCTATATTTCGACTTGTATTTCAGCCAATCATGGTAGATTGTAAACATGTTGGGCATCTGTTTATTTTAAGAGGAACATGCTTTTTATATCTTGGTATATACTATATGATCTTGATATTTCATCTCAAGGTCAAGAAACTCATATTTCTAAGATCAAATTTTTGTCAAAAAACCGCTCAAAACCCGTATTTTGACTTGTATTTCAGTCCATCTTAAGTAGATTGTAATGATGTTGTGTATTTGTTTATTTTCCGATGAGCATGCTTTTTATATCTCGCTATATGCTATACGACCTTTGCATGCCATCTAATGGTCATAAAACTCGAATTTTCAAGGCTTTGGCCACAAATATTTATACGATTTTCCCAGACGTGATATTGGATATGCCTGGTATAACCTTCTGATGACATTTAATTAGCAACCAACAAACATACGGATGTTTGACCTTGAACTCTGAAGGTCAAAAAAGATAATCATCTTGAACTCTGAAGTTCAAAAAAGATAATTATCTGGGTTATTATTTATCTATAAGATCGAATATTACTACAAGATGCATGCTTCATATTTTTAACCGGGTTTTCCCATTGGGAAATTCGGTTATTGAAATACTGATGTACGGCGGTTGGGGGATGGTCGGTCGGGCGGACGGCTGTCAGATCTTGTTAGAGCAACTCCTCTGTAACCGTTCATAAGAATTTCATGAAACTTTGTATGTTGCAAGGACATGCTATGTAGATGTGTATATTGTCAGGGATTTTTCATCGTACAATTTTTCCAGGAGTTATGCTCCTTTGAACTTATAAATTTATGGGTGTTTTGTTGATATGCTTGTAAGTGCAACTCCTCTGTTACCGTTTAACATAATTTCATGAAACTTTGTATGTAGCAAGGACATCATCTGAGATGTGCATATTGTCGGGGATTTTTCATCGAGAAATTTTTCCAGGAGTTATGCCCCTTTGAACTTAGAAATTTATAGGTGTTTTCACCATATGCTCGGAGCGCAATATTCAGTAGCCGTTCAACAAAATTTCATGAAAATTTCTAGCAAGGACATCATATGTAGATGTGCATATTGTCGAGGATTTTTTATTGTGAAATTTTTCCAGGAGTTATGCCCATCTACAGGTGTTTTGACCATATGCCTTTAGTTTGACTTTAAAGTAAAGTAACTTTTCAGTGATTTTTAAGAGTGATGGCATACACTGCATATAATTACAGGAGTAATAATTTAAACAGCTTTTTACACAAGTACCTATTTCTGCATTCAAATAGTGAAGAAAAATCCGGTTTGATGTTTTATCGACATCCATTTCTTGGTTTTTTTTATTTATTTGACAAATGTATTTATTCTAGTGTAGAGTGGCATTGTTCTGACCAGCATTTGTTGTTAATAGCCTTACTGAAAGAACAAAAACAAAACTGAATGCTTCAAAAGGTGGCATAAGCTCAACGCAAATCCAATAGCGACCTTAGTCCTTACAGCTAAAAATATATGTAAAGGTGACATTATTCTGGAATTATTTTGGCTACACCCCCAAGATCTATCTAATGAACAAAAATCATTCCTCTATGATCTTTAGTTGCTGAATTATTGATGTTAACAAAAATAACTGAATATGTGGGTTCATACTTATGAACTATTCTAATATAAAGTGTTGCTATATAATAGAGATGTGAATCGCATTAAAGCGCCCATATGATCAGTAAACAATAAGCAAACTGTATGTATTAAAATCAATTTAGTGCCATTTTATTTTTTCATTGATGTATAAAAAGTATGCCAGTGAACCTAATTTTGGTACAGATAATGGGTACCACATAATATGCATTCACTGAAAAAATATCTCCCGTCAACCATTACAGAAGGTGAGATATGACCCTAAATTGAAATATTGATAGAATAAACAATTAAAGGATACAAAGTAAATGCACATGATACACAGTCTCTACAAATACATGGTGGAACCAAGCAAGGGAACAACGCTTTAATTGTTGTTCTTCATCTTGAAGTTATCTTGAAGCCTTCAACAATGAGTTTTGCTCATACCTCATAGTAAGTTCAAGACTGCATCTAACACCGGTTTGAGCGGAAGTATTTGCTAATTGTGGATTAACGCTACATCGTCATGAATGCGGGATTGTTAACAAACATTAATAAAAACTGGCAAACAAAGTACTCCTACAATCACTGTCATCCATTGCCTGACAAAAGCACTAGTGTCGGAATCTAGTGGACAAAAACAACATATAGACAAACAGAGGACACTCATCAAGTCAATTGTAAGACACTTGGATATGTAAAAGAGTGAAATATGGGCACTATAAACAGGTGGTTAAAATAACATTTTGAAATTACAAAAAATAAAAATAAAGAATAAATGCCAAAATTTGATAGTATGATAGTATGATAGTTTATCCATATAAGAAATTCTCTCACGAGCAAGTACACCATAACTGAAATGTAGAGAACATTCATCTTTCACGGGGAATCCTTTTACGGACTCCACACTGCAGGAAAACAAACTCCAGTTTCAAATGCGCAATGAACGGTGAAAGGATATGGAGTAAATGCATATGGGACAATGTGTCTACAAATACATGGAAGAACCAACACTTTTATTGTTGTTCCTTATGATTCATTTGGAAAATGTAGGCCGTGCCAGTCATATTTTGGTACATATGTTACAAGTACCAAAGATACAACCAGTGGCCAAATACCATAAACCTACCACTTCTAGTTCCTCAAATATGTACCTTCGTAGATAAATTAAGGGCAATGTAAAAACTACTCTGTTTGGATTAGGGATAAAAAAATCATGTCTGACATAATGCAACCTCACCCTTTTCAAGAGCATATGCATCGCACTTGAATATTTTCTTGATAGATGGGATTGTTGTTTGCCGTATTTTTTTTTAATTTCAATTTCATCAAAGATTATGAAACATAAGCCAAGTATGCCATTTCTCCCAATTATTTTTTGTAATCGCAGAACTGTTGAACACAGTTATTTAAGTAGATGTATTTTGTAATTTTGAATCTGTTTATCTGAATGGTGAATAAAAGGATATTATAATAAATTAACTAAAAGCCTCAATCGCTCACCTGAGAAAATGCTTTTAAGCTATTCCTATGCTGATGAACAAAAATGACATTTTTTGCCATAGGGTCCAATGGTAAAAATTGTTCTCAACTTACAGCAATGGTTTTTGTCAGATAAAATGAAATACTGGCGGCCATGTTTTTTTCTCAGATCGGAAGGAAATAAGCAATCGTTGTAAAGGACCTTCCATAAATCATTCTGTAAGGTTTGGTGGAATTGGCTACAGTAGTTTGGAAGTGGAGAAGATAAAATGTGATTTTTTTTTAATTATTTTTTTAAAGCATATACTGATCTTGATTTTCAAGGCAATTTTCATATTATTTCAAAGCCATAAGTCAAAGCATATTGTGATATTGAATTTCAAAGCCATAAGTCAATGCATATTGTGAGATTGAATGTAAAGGCTTTTATTATTTTTTTTGTCAAAGCTCGAGATCGCAGTACGACTTTGAAATTTCGCTTTTTATAATTTGTTTGTCTTGTGTACACTCTGAATGAGAACTCATCAATTAATTAAGTCAAAGGGATGATATTTAGTCTGCAGACTCATAACATCAGTGCCAGAATACCTCAGCAACTGCTGGTCACAGAGGGATGATATTAGATCATTTGGTACATCTTGGGTAGTAATCAACTTCTATACCAGAATAAAGTATTCTTGACCTAGATTTTCCAAATAATTGACGCAGATTCAAGTTTTGGCTTAGCTCCATAGTAAAGCAACTGAAAGTCAAATAGGAATGATATTTGGTCTTTGGGTACATCTTGGGTACTAGAATTTGTTATTATCCGTACTAGAATTAGGTCACCTTGACCTATACTCTCCGAATAAATGGCTTGGTTTAAAGTCCATATCTAAGAATTGAGGAACAAGTCATTAAACGATTACGCCAATAATGGGCAACTGGATTTAATTAACAAATGACTTAGGACTATAATTGGCAAACGATTATGCCAATAATGGGCAACTGGATAAAATGTCATGTGCGACTGCTCCATTTCTTTATCAGCAATTTAAGTATCTATTATGAGCTCACCTGACCCAAAGCGTCGGTGTAACCTATTGCCATCACTTGGTGTCAGTCGTCTGTCCGACCGTTAATTTTTCACAATATACAGAATGTGTATGGAAGGTCCTTTACAACGATTGCTAATTTCGGTCAGATCTGACAAAATCCGTGGCTGCCAGTACTGCAGAACATCTGTAGTTTTACATTTGGAAAATCATATTTTGATCACCTCCTTTCAAGCCACTGAAGCAAATTCAACCAAACTTTACAGGAATTACTTTTCAGAGATCCTTCACAACATTTGTCCTTTTCATTCCTACCCCACAAAACATGGCTGCCAGCATGGAACATAGTTTAATATAGACCAATAGGGAAAAAAATCATAATTTTCAACATTTCTTCTACAACTGTTCTTGCAAAATTAACTAAACTGTATTGGATTCTTGTATGAAGGCTCTCTACAAAAATTGCTGATTTTGGTCAGATTTGACATTAAAACGTGACTGCAAGTGTGGGATTAAAACGTGACTGCAAGTGTGGGACAAACTGGTATTTTACCATTGGACCCTATTGGAAGATCATATCTTTATAATCTCCTATTAAATATTGAAGCCAATTCAACCAAACTTTACAGGAATGATGAATGGAATGTTTTTTATAACACTGCTCATATGGTTTGGACCAACCAAAAACCTGACCGAAGCATTGAAGTTACAATGTATTTTAGCATTGGACTGTATGGGGAAAATCATATTTTGTCATCACCTCTGAAACTACTGAAGAAAATTCAACCAAACTTTTCCTGAATGACGTTTTGGAGGTTCTTCACAAAAATTGCTCAATGCAGTTGGAGTCGACAAAAGTATGCCACTAGCGAAGAACAAATATAGCCACCAGTGCAAAACATAGTTTTACATCGAATCCTATTGGAAAATCCTCATTTTCATTATCTGATCTAAAAATATTTATCCAAATTTAAGTAAACATTATAGTAATTAAATATGGAAGGTTCTGCACAGAGATTGCTCACTTCAGCCGAATTTTACGAGATAATTGGCCATACGCGTGAAAGTAAGTGAGAACCAGTCTAAAACAAATTGTGCGGTTATGCGGATGCAAACTTGGATTCTATTGGCTGATTAACCATCTGCTAAATAACCATGTCCGCCCTACACAAGATAATCAATAATCATGATAATGTAGTGTTTCACCTACATGTAGACCAATGTCATTCAAAAGCGTACATATAAGAATTCTTCATAGGGACAAAATTCACAAACATGCAGTAAGCATGGACAAATAAACATATTGTAATTAAAGTTTAACATAGTTTACTTCCACGTAATGTAAAACTAATTTCAGCCTGCTATTTACATTAAAGATTAAAATGTGAAATACATATACTTGGAATAACATGTAAATTATATGAAAAATTTTATTTGCATTCGTTTTCAAAGGTTTTCGCTCCATGTATTACGAAAACGCCATGTAAACTTTATACAACATGAAAAATCAATACATCATTTGGCTGTGTATTGTCCAGAGTACGCTGTCAGTCGACATAGCGTTTATGTGTATAATCGTGTAGTTAAATGTAGGTTATTTGTAATTATCGTTTTCTTAGTTAAACACAAACAGGTTTGCATAACCGCACAAAAATGTTATCATGCATTGAACCAACTAATATGATTATGTAGATAGTGTCTAAAATGGTTGAACGGCGCGACCTGAAGATTTTCAATTGTATCCGATAAAACATGGCTGCCAATGTGGAATAAAGTTTAACATTGGACTGTAAGGAAAAATTATTGTTTACATTATCTGCTCTGAAATTTTTGAAGCAAATTTAAATAAACTGTACTGCAATGTATGGAAGGTTCTGTATAACAATTGCTATTTTGATTATATCTGACAAAAACCATGGCTGTCAGTAGAGAACATTGCTTACCATTAGGTCACATTTATTTTCAATTATGCAGAAATTTTCTTTAAACTCCTATTAATTTCAGTGAAAATCAATAAAAACTATAAAATAAAAACTTCCACCAACCCCAGATTTTTGTTACAGGTGGATGAGAATCTGCAAATTAACTTGATAGGGCCTTAGATCCTATGCTGTGAAAAGTCATTTTTGGTCATCAGCATAAGCATAGCTTAAAAGCATTTTGTCAGGTAAGGCCCAGTCTCTGAGGTTATAGTTAATGTATTCAGATAAACCGTTAGAAATTAACAAAGTATATCTTTGTTCAACAGTTCTGCCATTACAAAAATAATTGGGAGAAATGGCATACTCTTGATATGAAATTGAAATAAAAAAAATGTCTTACGACAAACGACAATCCTAACTATCAAGAAACAATTCCAGTGCGATGCATATGCTCTTGCAATAAGTGAGCCTGCATACCGTCATATATGATTTTTTATCCCTTATCCCAACAGAGTAGTTTTTATCAACGAAGGTCCATATTTGAGCAACAACAAGTGGTAGGTTAATGGTATTTGGCCAGTGAATGTATCTTGGGTACTTGTAACACATGTACCAAAATACGATTGGATCGGGCTTTATATTCCAGTTTCAATAAAGGGTCATATCCCACCTTCTACAATAGTTGGTGGAAGATATTTGTTAAGTGAATGCATATTATATGGAACTCATTATCTGTACAAAAATAATGTTCTCTGACCTACATTTTTGACAGAAAAAAAACAAACTTAATTATAATTCACATTTAGTTTGCTTCAAATATTGTTAATTGATAACGTGTGTGCTGCAAGTCAATTTGCATCTGCATCACACTACAACACTTTATATTATTCTAGTTCATAAGTATGAACCCACATATTTAGTTGTTTTCTGTTACAATCAATAATTCATCAACCAAAAATCACAGAGGAAAGATTTTTGTTCAAGAGATAGATCTTGGGGGGGGGGGGGCAAATATAATTCCAGAATACGGTCACCTTTTGAATGTACTAAGTTTAAAGTTTCTGTAAAGGTCACTGTTGGATTTGCGTTGAGCTAATGGCATCTTTTGAAGCATTCAGTTTTGTTTTTGTTCCTTCAGTAAGGCTATAGACACCAAATGCTGGTCAGAATAATGCCACTGTATAGTATTCCTATACACCTGAGTATATGTAAACTAAATACATGTGCCAAACAAATAAAAAAAAATAAAACATGCATCTTGTAGCAGTATTTGATTAATTTCTGTTTCGTGTTGAGGCCTAAATTTCCTCCCCCTACCTATTTGTGGGGGATTTCTTCAACTAATGGGCTCCACTGTCTAAACAATGAACGTCAAATTTATTTTACCTATAAACAATTACTCTAAACTATAAACATCAAATTTATTTTTGTGACGTAATATTTCATTTCTCAGCCATTTTTGTTTTTCTTCCACGGTCCTTTGAAGACATTAATGTCGATGATCTTGGCCGATCCCTACCTCTGTCTGCTTGTTTTTTAATTTTTTATGTTTTGATATGTGTATATATTTTTTGTTTTACCTTTTATCGCAGTTCGACAAGAATTTTAACTCGTTTGTTTATTTATGCTTACACGAACTGCCGCACATCACTCTTTATTTAATATAGCATATAGCAAGATAAAAAAAACATGCTCATCTGAAAATAAACAAATACCCAACATTATTACAATCTACTAAAGATAGGCTGAAATACAAGTCGTAATACAGTTTTTGACAAAAATTTGACCCTGGAAATATGAGTAGGGTGACCTTGAGATGAAATATCAAGGTCATGTAACATATGCAAAGATATAAAAAAGCATGTTCCTCTTATAGTAAACAAATACCCAACATTATTACAATCTACCGAACATGGGCTGAAATAAAAGTCGAACTCCAGATTTCGAGTGGTTTTTGACCAAAATTTGACTTTGGAATTTGAGTTTCTTGACCTTGAAACGTCAAGGTCATATAGCATATGGTAAGCATTTTCATTTTAAAATACACTAATAAACTCAATCTCAACACTATCTGCTCGAGAGGGACTGAAATACAGGTAAGAATGGTTTTGGGGGGTTTTCTTACAAAATATGGAAATAACTATTGCAGCAAATTTCAAAATGATGTTATTTTTGAAAATCGGAAAAACACCATTTTTATTTTTTTTTTATATTTTGAAGATAATATACTTTACTGCAAGCTCAGTAAGTTTAATTAATTTCCATGATTTTTTTGTAATTAACGCTTAAAAATGGGAAAATTGGCCATTTCCAGTTTTTAGAAATTGTCATTTTTTTTATTTTTGTTGGCATGGTAACCAAATATAGACTTAAGTTATTTCATTACTTTTTATTTAGAATATTACTTTGACCCATTATCTAATCACTGATATAGTAATAAAACCCAAATTAATTCGTATTTTCTTTTACAGCTTACTTAGATTTCACTCGTTTTGAGCATTTTGACAGCAATTTTGAATGTTAAAAATGGATAACAGGAAACACCTACAATGGCTGAAATTTATAATTACATGCAACAATTTGCAAGGGAACTACACAAGAAAAACACATATAAGACAAAAGACAAACGTAGACAACGATAGCAACTCGGGACAGCCGGACTTGGTACCGGCACTAGCAAAAGCCAGCGGTAGGGTTAAACCGGTTTATGAGTACCCAAACCTTATATGAAGCCAAATATGAAGCCATATTTGGGCACGACCGGTTACCATAGCAACCACTGCTCAAAATGGAAAACAAAACCTATTTTGTTGTCATATATGACCTTAATATAAAAAAATTCATCCAAATCTGAGACCCTCCCTTTCCACCCATATGGCAGATTTTTTTATGCTTACAGAGAAAGGCTCTTGAGAAAAACAAGGCAAATATGAAGGAAATAAAACAAACCCATAATTACAAATCGCTGTTATAATTTTTGTGAAATCTTGCCGTTATACTCGTGGGCATTAAAATTGACATTTTTTCCACGTTTTGCACCTTTAAACCGAAAGTGGTGATGCCGCATGAGCCCGAGGGACTGACACTTTTATCCTGTGATAGATATGACATCGTATTATCATTATAACCTAATCTGGAGTATTAGGGGTGAAGTGTTGCATTCTGTTTGGCGAAAATTTGAGTCGACCCCTTCCAAAATGTGCGAATATTTTGCACTTTTAAATTTACAGCGTACATTTACATGCAGGAGGTACCTAGGACTGGCATAATTGTTCTTTCTTGACATGTGATATTGTAGATAATAGCAATTTCTATGTTACAAGTGCAAAAAACCGTATATGCATAGGTTTTGGGACCTGTAAGAGGTGTTCAATTGAAGTATAACTGCAACCCGTCAAAAGACGGGACCCGCATGGCAAGTGTTAACAATCAAAGCAGAGGCTTAGTGATATGATTTTTCAACTTGGATATCCACGTGTTGTATGTTTTATAGACCCAAATGCAACAGGTCGGGCATAAAGTGAACAAGCATGTCATAATGACCAAAGTTCAAAGTTACGATTATATATATAAATTTGACTTATTTTTGTGTTGTCTGCACCTAATGCAGGATCGACACATAGGGATCACTATCCGTTGTCTTGCGTCTGTCCGTCTGTCCGTATGTATGACTAAAAATTTAAGCATTACCCGCATATCCTAAACCGCTTGGCACTTTTTTGCCAAACTTGCAGGAAAGCTTTAGTATATGTTGAAAATGTGCACCATTCATTTGTTTTTCTGTATTTTTTTCCAGATTTTACGCTGATTTGGACTTTGTTATTTTAGTTTACTGAGGTTGTTATTTTAGTTTACTGAGGTCTGCAGGTCCGCAACTCCTCCTAAACGGCTTTGTATTTTTCAACCAAACTTGCATGAATGCTTCTGTACGTGTTGAAGATGTGTATCATGCATTTCGTTTTTCTTTCTTTTCATTTATTCCAAATTCCATATTATTATTGAACTTGCACTTGAGTTATCCAGTCTTAGGGTGTGGTGAATGAAAGGATATGGAGTAAATTATCCACAACCCCTCATTAACGGCTCTGTATTTTTTCTTCCAAACTCGCAGAAATGCATACTTCAGTATGTAATGTAGATGTGCAACATGGACATTGTAATTCCATTTCCATCCCATGACCATTTCCATACCCCAAAGTGATTATTTATTAACAAACTTGTTCTCGTCTTGATATAGCTGAAATATTGCTGAGTAGACGTTAAACAATATTCAATCAATCAATCAACCATTTCAAACACAAGAATTCTTAAATATATATAGTGTAGGGTAGACATGTGTTCCGTGGAACACCCATGCATTTTATGTGCTAACATCCCCTTCCTTTGTCCCATTTAGCAGGACAGAAAACATACTAAAATAATTCCTATGATACCTGTTGCCGAAAAGCAAGAATTTAATAACACTTTTCAACTGTCGCCCCTACCGAGATACTTTCCGGTAACCCTAGAACAGAAGTCCACGCTCTACTATCTGAGTTGAAGGAGTATTTGCGCATATATACCTGTTATGTATCTGTTACCATAGCTTATATTTACAGACGGGCATTCTCCGTCACTTACCAAAAACTTCGTTTCTTTGAAAAATAGTCAAATATTTTTTTTTTAATTTCACAATGATATTCTTAACGAAAAGGAACCACCCACGGAGATTTCCGATTATGACCGATTTTTTAGTTCCAATCCTGAACCCTATTCGATTTCCAATTCTGCACAGTTAAAGTAAAAGCTATAAATTCCAATCCTGCACATAAACTAATATATTACTTTGGACATTAATGTAAATATGGCACATAAATAAGCAAGTCTAGTCCGAGTTAATATAAATTGATGAAAATGAAATCCAGGTTCCTTTTCCAATCAATCAGGGTCTTAAATTATGTTAAAAAGGGATAATTCACCTCGCCAACCACTGTTAACTAAATTTCAGAGATATCATCAAAGAATGAACATACTAGCGATGTCACAAACGGATAAGAAACTAAACAATACCGTCTTGATCAATTTCTTCATCCTTAACCGGTTTTCGACAAATATCAAATATCGTCCACCATCTTGTTTTGTCCAATATTGCACACGTATTTGACAGTGAACATATGGCTACTCTTAATTATTTCGATTCTTAAAGGAGAATTCGTCTTAGTACAATTTGATGAAACCCCATTTCACGCCGTTAGCTGGCCTATGACGTTGCAAAAGTGATGTAGAATTATCTATGACGTAATCGAAAGTACCGTCATATGTTTATTATGTTACCCATAACATATATTATTTTTACCACGGGTTTGGATAAAGAGCAATTAAAAGCCGTCATATTGGAACTTCAATTTTTTTATTTTTGCATTTTTTTTTTCATTTTCGTATGTTCTGCGTTTTTATGTAAAAAAGGAAGGCAAATAAGAAAAAATAAAACAAAACCATAATTCAAGTCGACGTTGAAATTTTTTTATTGAAATCATATTGTTAGCTCACCTGGCCAAAGGCCATTTGAGCTTTTGCCATCACTCGGCGTCCGTCGTCCGTCCGTCCGTCCAAAGATCTTCTCCTCTGAAACTACTAGGCCAATACTAACTAAACTTGACCTGAATCATTACCAGGGTATGCTCTTGCAAGTTTGTGATTTTTTTGTCCGTAGATCAAACAGCATGGCCGTTGTTACTTAAAATAGAAAATAGGGGTAAATTGCCGTTTTTTGCAAATTACTCGAATACAATTACAGATATCAAAATTCTGACAGAGGTAAAAATGATCAGCATGATGAGATCTACCTGCCATGCAATTTTGGAGAATATCCGTTTACCCGTCTTGGAGTTATTGCCCCTTTTCCATAGAACTTTCAGTTTTTCGTTACTTTTAGTCTTATATATTGAAAATGGTAAAAGATAGAAGTAAAGTTTGTATAACAAATGGTCAGCATAGTAAGATCTACATGTCCTGCAATTTTGAAGAAAATCTGACAACCCACATAGGAGTTATTGCCGTTTTTTCTTCGAATTTTCACAATTTTTGACGTTTTTACTTTTATTTCAAAAACTGTTTGAGATAAAGGTTAAATGTGAATTGCAAAAGTGTTGAGGTTTTCCAGAACTACAATTTTTACATATGGGCCGTCAGCGGGGGGAGATAGTTTAACATAGGACCCTATGGGAAATGCATCTCCTCTGAAACCACTGAGCCAATGGGGACCAAATTTTGTCACAGTAGTCCTTGGATGGTCCCTTTAAAGTTTGTACCGCATCCAAGATGGCTGCCAGCGTGGAATACAATTTAGCATAGGGACCCTATGAGAAATGCATTCAAATGTATTCTCCTCTGAACCCACTGAGCCAATTTGAACCAAACTTGGTTACAATAGTCTTTAGATGTTTTCCTTCAAAGTCTGTGATTTTTATGTTCATACCTCATTCAAGATGGCTGCCAGCAGGGAACATAGTTTCACATAGAGACCATATGGGAAATGCATCCAAAGAACTTCTCGTCTGAAACTACCAAGCCAAATTGAACCAAACTTGGTCACAATGGTCCTTGGGTGGTTCCCTTTAAAGTTTGTGATTTTTACGCTCAGATGGCCGCCAGCGTGGAACATAGTTTAACATAGGGACTCTACGGGAAATGTATTCAAATGTCTTCTCCTCTGAACATACTGAGCCAATTGGAACCAAACTTGGGTACAATTGTCTTTGGGTGATCCCTTCCAAAGTTTGTGATTTTTTAGTGTGTACCTCATCCAAGAATGAAAATGTAACATCTGCTGAACTGATTTATAGTATGAATGATAGTCTATTGGTGACAATGAATGAAACCAGTCACCAGGTGATCGATACAGGCTCATGTCAGCCTCTAGTTATGATCTAAGTATTTCTAACATCTCCAATTTTTGAGAATTTTAGCAATGATAAAAAAATACCATTATCACTACGAAATGTGCATTAATCTTCATTGAGACCTTGTGAAGAGCTTTTACATGTAACCACCCTCTTTTATAGTAAATCCTCTTTTCATTTATAAAAGGACTTTTTTTCAAACATCCATTTGCATTCAGAGACATCTATTCTAGTTAAATCTTTATCTAAAAAATGTGTAGATTCTTGACCATTAAATTGTCATCTTATAGAACTTTATTTGAAATAAAATTCTTCCAAATTAATTACTAGTATCTTTTACGACTTCACCTGAAAAAGTTTTATACTTTCCATACAAATTACAGAATTTACAGATTATACAAATGAATGTCCTCATAGGTAATGACTTGCTACAGAGGAATACTTAATTTGGGAAGGGATAATGACACGTTTTTTTTACGAGAGATGCAGATAACTTTGACACGATGTACTGGAATATAGATAAGATAAAGCACCTCCTTATCTGCCCTCGGGAGATAAAGAATGCTTTATCTAATACTTATTTATTGCTTGCAGATAAACCCACCAAACCCGTGCTCCAATATGACAAGTATCCTTTTGTTGGTTTTCCAACTGAGTTTACATGCAAGTCTGAAGTTCGGCGATGGCCACTTGGAACTTCTACAAGTTTATCATACACATTCTCGGGTATAGGAGAACAACGCAACGACATGCTTATGATCAACGTGACAAAATTAGATAGTGGGAAAAGTGTACATTGTCTAGCAACAGACGACTTGGGGAAAGTGTCGGGAGTTAGTAATGTAATTTCTCTAAATCCATATTGTAAGTGTAGTGATATGATATATTAGATAAATTTCGCTGACAAATATTGTAATAAGGTCGAAAAGCTATCTGTAATAATAAGTGTAAGTTACACATCCTCAAAAAAAAAAACACTAAGCTAACATTTATCTGTAAATTAAAACAAAAGCAGGAGTAAATTTGCATGACTATTGATCATGTATTAATCATGTATTTCTCATGAGTCTTGTTTTGAAAGCATACTTCCCTTAAATTTAAAAAAAAATACAAAAATATATCATATTTAAATATAGATAGTTAAAAAAGTGTTTTTTATATTTAGCCATCCTGTCAGTTTAAGCAATGTCATTAATTGGTGTCACTCGACCGTGCAGTACCAGTTTTCACATTTACATTATATCCTCTGAAACAAGCTGAACTATATATACAATAGTAATATATGGAAATTAATGAAAGAAAGATAACAGGAAACAATTACAATGGCCGAACATTAAAATCACATGCCACAATCCACCAGGGAACTGCACAAGAAGAACAATAAAATGACAAAAGACAAACATAGACAACGATGGGAACTCAGAATAGCTAGACTTGTTACCGGCACTAGCAACAGCTAGCGTAAAGTCCCTAACAAAAATTCAGATCGGATAAAAAACATGACCGCCTGCTCAAAACAAAAATTTATCATTGGACCTTTTGGGAAAACATCAAGTTTATAATTAAAAAACCGAAGCAATTTTAACCATCCTTTTTGACTACAACAAGGCCGACATCACCGAACTTGTATAAACTTTTGTTTTTGTAAAAGTATCCTGATACTATTATAAATACACATATTTCAACTTTTATTTTTGTATAAGTATCCTGATACTATTATAAATACACATATTTCGATAAGAAGATATACTCGTTTAGTCCTAGACATTCTTAATTTGGGTATATTCTGAAATATTAAGGTATTTAATGTTTAGGCCATAACCCAGTGGTATTATTTATAATCTTGTGTTTTAGAGTATAACAAAATCAATATAGCTTTCTTGAGTTCTATTGAAGAGAAAATGATAGCCATAGATTACATAATTGTAGACAGTCATGTTCACAATGCTAACACACATGTCTACACAATATTTAAAGTATATAGATAATAGCGTTGCAAACAGCTCTATATGATATGAATGATAATGTGTTGGTAAGGTGAGCTGCAAAGTGCCAACAGTGATGAAAATCATCTTTTCAAACTTGTCAACATCGGAAAATCCAGCAAGTTCTTCGGCTGGATTTGAACCCCTGCTTGTTGTCATCTATGGCAACACCGCCTGCACTATGTCCAGCGCCCTAGACCACTCGGCCACCTAAGCTATATAAAAATATAGCTTTCGGTAACCGGGTCATTCCTCCTCGTAGGAAATCTAGAGTTGTAACATAGTACACGATGAACATTAGGTGGGTAGGAAATAGATAGAAGGATAAGGTGGCTACAGGTAAGATACATTAGGTATATAGACTCTAGATTTCCTACGAGGAGAAATGACCCGGTTACCGAAAGCTATATGTTTATATAGCCTAGGTGGCCGAGTGGTCTAGGGCGCTGGACATAGTGCAGGCGGTGTTGCCATAGATGAGAGCAAGCAGGGGTTCAAATCCAGCCGAAGACCTTGCTGGATTTTCCGATGTTAACAGGTTTAAAAAGATGATTTTCATCACTGTTGGCATTCGGAATCATATATTCTATTTTTGCAGATCACCTTACCAACACATTATCATTAATTTAAAGTGGTAGTTATATAAATCAAATCTTTACAAATGTAGTTCATCAGTACATTTCCTTGTTATCTAGACGGACCTTTAGGTATTTCCATATCAACAAAAAAGGTTGATGTGGTTGAAGGAGACAACCTACAGTCCATCAGCTGTTCTGCAGACTGTAATCCAAACTGCATATTTGTCTGGAAATTTAAAGGACGGGCAGATAACTTTCTGGAGGGCAAAAGTTTGAAAATAAAGAATGTAAAGAAAGAAAATGCTGGAACCTATCGTTGTATTGTAACTCATCCTAACGAAACCATACGATATACATTCCCTGACGGTACCAGAAGAGCTTTAACCAAAGATGTAACTTTAAGTGTTCATTGTAAGTACAATATTTAACGATAAATCATTCCATAAAAGTTATTGAAGTCATTTTGTGTGTTCTTGTTATAGTTGTCAAGGTCACAGATGTCATCACTTAATTTTTTAATATTCTGGTTAAGAGTTTACTATTCTGAAGATTTTCCAAAGACATCAAACTTAAATTACAATGTTATACTTATTTTATATGAGAGTAAACAGCAATTGTACACAGCAATGTAAAGACACATCAAAAACAGCCCTAATATTTAATCATGCACCAAAACATTTTCAGAGGTATATTAAGTAATTAACTGCATTTACTTTTTCATTCTCTTTATTTCTTAGTGCTATAATGTATTGCAAATTTACACACAAACACATATATTTTATACTCGACATTTATATCATGTTCCCAAGACACCATTCGTCGTGTCGTACCACATGCATGTAGGGCCAAAAGATAAAATCGTGAAAGTTTGCTATATAGTAGGGTGCTCAATGTCAAAAAAAGACGCTCGCTTAGTTTGCGAGCTTCGGTAAACGGAATAACACACGACTAATGTTTGTTTTAAAGGCTGGAATAGTTATTAAATTTTATATTTTTCATTGTTGTAGAAAGTTTCCGTGGTCAAGATTTAAGTAATTTCTCTTTAAGGGGTGCCCTATAGCTGAGCTTTAGATATGGTATCTTTAAATTTACAGAAATTAGCAGGACTCTGATATCCTGATAAGAAGCTGTTTTTGTGAAAGTCAAGACCTAAGCTATTGTATTGCCAGCTAGGATGCAACTTATTATTCATTGGTTTTTATAATTTGTCGGTGTTAAGTTTGGAGTAAAAAGGGTCGTGAATTTAAGACATTTTCGTTGAATGCAAATTTTGTTACCTGACTTTTCGAAATATTTTAATCTAAACGGAAACATAAATATCAGGTGTACATGTGTTCCAAAAACCATGGGTGTCATATCTGCCATTGCAGAGAAATCAATAAATAAAAGCACTAAATTTGCGTAAAAAACCTCAAAATTTTACGACAATCGGATATTCACATCGTTTCTATAAATCTGGAAACATACAAAGCGCAACAACTCTAATCCATATGAAGGTAAAATAACATTGTAGACCAAATCTGATCAAATTATTAAAATCTGATGAAGGTTTTATATTGGTCAAATTTCTAATTTTCATGTATATGTTACAGTTTCACATTTAAATTGAGATTTCACTATCCATGTAGATACTATAATAGGGTTTTGGTCCAGATTTATTGGTCTTATTGAGTTTTATGTAATTGCGTGCTTTTATGGAAATCTTCTTAAGTCAGACCAAAAACAAAAATGTGATTTATTTTGTAGAGGTTTTATTCGATTTTGAAGAGGTAAGATTTTGAAATTTAATTCAAGGTTTCCTTTAAACAATGGTCTATCAAAAACTTAGAAATTACTATTCATTATAATTGAAAGCGTCCTTTATATATTTCAGGTGCAAATATTTAAAATTGCACACCCCAAAACCAAATGTTAACCGTGGAACTTGTTTAATGAAGATAAATGACTAATCATTATAAAAAAAATACACAATGAAACGTCTGTATAAAATTAACATTAATTTTTTTTAAATTTCGTGAGGCGTTTGTGAAGCCAACTTCTAGTTTCGTGAGATTTTTCTTAATTTTAGGAAATGACCTTTAACCCTATTTTAAATAAAATGTGACGAAATGCGATCTCTACGACATTGTTATTTCGATGCGTTATGGCCTCCTATTTCAAAAAATGTATAATGCAGGTGTGTGTGGTTCCGTCAACCCAAATTCGAAAAAATTGTCGCTTGGGCACCCTACTAATAACAGAAAGTTGAAAATAATTTCTGTTTAATATTGCTAGTAAAACCGTGTCTGTGTTACGAAAATGATTCGTAAAACCCCAAATTATTAAAGAACTTTTAAACTAACTTCGGACCGTCCTAAGACACTCTAAGAATACCTAAAAGATATATCTTAATTTAAACTGACGAAGGACTAGACATTCTTAAGACATATCCCAGTCCTAAAACAGCTTTGTTAACTCACTCCTAGATCATATGTCGTTTTTGTATCATATTTCGTAAATCTGAAATTCTCTGTAAAGGCAACAACAGGGAATAAACTGCTATTCCTTTTGTCTTCGTTAAGATGAAGTGATACAACGTTCTATTTTACCAGTTGAACTTGTAAAATATTTGTAGCTTTTGTGTCATTTCATAACACAGTCATGTTTTACAATGAGTCAATTTGAAAAAAAAAGAATACCGGCAGTCAATGGACTACTCTAACTGTAGTGTTTTGAAATAACTTAAT
Organism: Modiolus philippinarum; assembly: GCA_002080025.1. Taxonomy (NCBI): domain Eukaryota; kingdom Metazoa; phylum Mollusca; class Bivalvia; order Mytilida; family Modiolidae; genus Modiolus; species Modiolus philippinarum. The sequence continues at coordinate 39,669 of MJUU01038838.1, read as the reverse complement.
GGATAAAAAAACAACTATTAATACTTTTAACCCATTTCTCAAGTTTATCATTAATATCAATTTTCTAGAGAACTGTGCAGGGAGTTTCTTTTTTCTACATTAATTTTCAACTAAAAAGCTTTTATGGATGTCAACACGAAAAAATTGTTTCTGTTTCAAAAGATGATAGAATTTTCACAAGAAGTAAAGAAAAATAAATTTTGATGTTATTCGGAAAGACGTGTAATTTTATTTGAATATAAGAAAAAGTGATAAATTTTGTTCTCCGTATTTATCTGTTTTTTTTTATTTCTTTAAAAGAAGACTCACTGTTGTTTTGTAATTTTCAGTAAATCCTTTGATTCTCCACTGAATATTAAATGATTTCAGATCCACCTTTAATAAGCAGGACTCTGGTTGGAAAAAGTACAAGCAGTTTCCGTGATTACACAACAAATTATCAGTTTAATGAAGAAGATAAGGTTTTTATGCAATTGTATATTGAAAGCAATCCAAAGTCAAATCTATACTTTTATTCACAATTAAATAACAGAAGACAGTTGCAATACAAAAAAAGTTCCAATTATTACACGACAGAACTACCACCACTGAAATGTGAAGATTCAGGCCAGTATACAATAGAGGCAAATAACCGTATCAAGAACAGCACAACTAAGACTGTAGACCTGATAATACAATGTAAGTCATTTATAAACATTTTAACTGATTTTGATTATATTTACATTTCTTTTCAAATAAAAAAAAAATTTACTTATTGATTTACTGTTTATAAAAACAACCACTGTTTATTCAGATTGCGCTCAGTATCAGATTTTATGTAATAAAAAAGCTACGATGGGTCGCATGTGCTTGTTATAAAAATGCAATGCTTAAGACCAAATCATGAAGAACATTAGATACGGAACTCCATAGCTGTTCTTTGCTACAGTAGTGGAATATTTTGAGTAGATATTCGGTTACAGGCGGGAAAGTTGTTAAAATAGATCGTAAAAATCGAACACTCGTATAAATGAGAAATATAGATAATAGTGTTGCACACAGCTCTATAAAATATGAATGATAATGTGTTGGTAAGGTGAGCTGCAAAGGTAGAATTACGATTCCAAATGCCAACAGTGATAAAAATCATCTTTTTAATCCTGTTGACATCGGAAAATCCAGCAAGGTCTTCGGCTGGATTTGAACCCCTGCTTTGTGCATGCGGTATTGCCACAGATGACAACAAAGCAGGGGTTCAGCCGAAGACCTTGCTGGATTTTCCGATGTCAACAGGATTAAAAAGATGATTTTCATCACTGTTGGCATTTGGAATCGTAATTCTAGCTTTGCAGCTCACCCTACCAACACATTATCATTCATATTATATAGAGCTGTGTGAAACACTATTATCTATATACCTTATGTATCTTACCTGTTGCAACCTTATCCTTCTTCTATCTATTTCCTACCCACCTCATGTTCATCGTGTACTTTGTTACAACCCTAGATTTCCTACGAGAAGGAATGACCCGGTTACCGAAAGCTATATTTTTATATAGCCTAGGTGGCCAAGTTGTCTAGTGCGCTGGACATAGTGCAGGCGGTGTTGCCATAGATGACAACAAAGCAGGGGTTCAAATCCAGCCGAAGACCTTGCTGGATTTTCCGATGTCAACAGGATTAAAAAGATGATTTTCATCACTGTTGGCATTTGGAATCGTAATTCTACCTTTGCAGCTCACCTTACCAACACATTATCATTCATATTATATAGAGCTGTGTGCAACAGTATTATCTAAATACCTTATGTATCTTACCTGTTGCAACCTTATCCTTCTTCTATCTATTTCCTACCCACCTTATGTTCATCGTGTACTTTGTTACAACCCTAGATTTCCTACGAGAAGGAATGACCCGGTTACCGAAAGCTATATTTTTATAAAGCCTAGGTGGCCGAGTGGTCTAGGACGCTGGACATAGTGCAGGCGGTGTTGCCAAAGATGACAACGAAGCAGGGGTTCAAATCCAGCCGAAGACCTTGTTTGATTTTCCGATGTCAACAGGATTAAAAAGATGATTTTCATCACTGTTGGCATTTGGAATCGTGATTCTACCTATAAATGAGAAAGAAATGTTATTTTTTAATTGTTTACAATGGTTACGAAATTAGAAAAGTTATTTTTAACGATATAATTAAACATATTTACATTCCTACATTTTGCATTTCTATGAACACAATGTTGATTGTCGCAGGGATACGTACATATGCAGTATAATGCAAAAATCTCTATAAACGTTTAGTGTGTATCTTTCAAAGTGTATCCCCAAAAAGTCTATCTTTTGATTTCGACTAAAATTTGTATACAGATTGCCAAATAACGCTTTCAATACGTGTGCAAACTCTTATGTCCATCCTTAACAGCGTTTCTTCAGAATAATACTTCAAACACGATCGAATTTTTATTGCCTATGCATTATTTGTGGGGTTCCTTTAAGGGATCAATTTCATCTAAAAAAAAAACATTCAATATATCACCCCAAAATAAAACCAAACTGTAATTACCTAATATTAAAACTTACAGTCTAAGCACAGTTACCTTACCTAGTGTTACTACTAGTCTATCTTACACTCTGCTGGACTTGCTACTACACTGCTTGATTGGTCATTATTTAACTTTGTACTACTGTCATTGGCGTTCAATTTCTTTTCAAAATCATTTAGTAATGCGTCATATCTTTTTGTTTGTCATTTTCTCCAATTATTTGTCGTATTGTTAAGTTTGTTGTAGAGATTGCTCAAAGGAATTAAGATCCTGTTATATTTGTTGTATATAGAAAAGAAAAATACTGTTTGATCACTTGAATACTGTTTAATATGTTTTATAACTGAGTGTATAAAAGTGTTCACAAAAAGCCAATATTGGATTGACGTATATAAGTTACAAAACAAATCTGCGAAATAACTGCATGGCAAAATATGGAAACTACAAATAATCAAACCCTTTGATTCCGCCTTTTAAGAGCCTCAGAGAGGGGGTACACTCACTACATATCGGGTAGTAGTGGGTTCTGGCAAAAAGGGATGTTTGTTATACCATTGCTTACAATGGGTATGTTATTTCAACTTTGCTTCTGAAGTTTATTAATTCAGTCGCTAATGGGATGGAATCTTAATATGACAGGTCAACATCATTATTGGATTATATCAGTGTACTTATCTTATAATAAAATGACAATCTTGATGGCAATTGTAGATTGAAATCTCTATAAGTACTGCGCATTAGAAAATTGACATAATGACTATCAAAAAGCTAACGGTGCTAAATTTTGGCATATTGGTCTACAATGCTGTTGCAAAGATACATACAAATCTACAATGGGGTTGCAAATTTACTCATTGGTAGTCTACAATGTGATCGGGTTTCAAATGACCAATTGAAACATTTTTATTTGTTTTCTTCTTAACTGTCAAACTTGGACACATTTTTTACCTACAGCTACATGTTACAAACAACTGAAGTGATCAACAAAGCAAATTGTTGACTTCTTGATTGGATTAAATGACAAACAAACAGATTATCATGTAGTCAGTGCGTTACTAAATGCATTTGAAAAGGAATTTGTCACCTATAATAATGACTAATCAAGCAGTGTAGTAAAATGTCCAGCAGAGTGTAAGATAGACTAGTAGTAAGACTGTGTTAAGACTGTAAATAGTAATTTACAGTTGCACGAAAATCTTAAAATCAAACAAGTAGAACTACTACATGTAAAACAAACTCCTTTTATTGTCCCATAATTTTATATCGCAGTGAGTACTTATCATCCGGTACTTAAAAATACAATGGAAAAGTCCATTTCTTCCTGACTCGAAACTTTTAAAAAGATGATCCTTAAAAAGACCTCTTCAGAAATCAATTTCAAATACGATCAATTGTGTAAAATCTTTATTTTTCATTATATTATGATGGATTTTTTTCTTTGGATTCCTCTTATGGTAAGCTTTCATTGGGCCGATATCAATGCTGATGGATCAGAGGTGCCCGAATAGTTGACAATCCCAATATTTGGACTTCTCTGACATGAAAAAATTACTTTGCACTTTATAGAAATTTACTGTTTTTATCAAAATTCTGACTTATAAAAAATGCTTAGGCTTCATTCCGTGTATTGCATTCTGTTAATGTCCTTGGTACTGAATTGGGCCTCCTATTTTGATATTTTTGGTAATGACTTTTTTTAGACTACTTTTGGATTATGGCTTTCCATATTATTTGATTCTAATGCTGCCGATGAAGAGTAACTAATTGAAACACTTGTACAGAAACAATCATACATCGGCAAACGAATACCGAAGCAAGAACGAGGAAAGGGGAAATTCTAAAATCATAAATCACAGAATAACGAAATTTACTGTTTATTATGAAACTTGTGTTTCTTTTTTGTATTTCATTATTATGTGATCTGATTAAGTGTGTCTCTTACTGTGTCAGAGCTATAAGGAGTTTGCCTCGTCTACAGTGTGGAGTCCGTAAAATGATTCCCCGTACGAGAGATGTATGCTCTATATACATTTCAGTTATGGTGAACTTGTGCTTGAGAGAATTTCTCATATGGATGCATACTTTCAAATTTTGGCCTTTTTAATTTTTGTAATGTAAAATGTTTATTATGACCACCTGTTTTTGTGCCGATATCTCATGATTTTTTTATGCCAAGTATTCTTACTTTTGACTCAATGAGTGCGCTGTGGTTGTTAAAATGTTGTGATTGTCTTCTGTTAGTCTCTTTGTCGGGCAACGGATGACAGCAATTGTAAGAACACTTTGCCAGTTAATTTTATGTTTGTTGACGATCAAGCATCCATATTTATACAGTCATGGATGTAGCATTGCTCGACATCTAGCAATGAATTCCGCTCAAACCGCTGCTAGCGGCCGTCTTGAACTTACTTTGAGGTATAGGCAAAGCTCATTGTTGAAGGCTTCTTGGTAACTTCAAGATGAAGAATAACAATAAAAGCGTTGTTCCATTGCTTTTTACCATGTATTTTTGGAGACTTTGTATCATTTGCATTTACTCCATATCCCTTCATTGCTTATTGAAGGAATCAAAATTGAAGTTTTTCGAAATATCTGAAATCAGATTTTGATGGGATTATTTTCCTTTGATTCCTCTTGTTAGCTTTTGTTAGAATGTAAATTGATTTAGCGTAGCTCTTATTGTTTCTGAGCAATCAGATGTCAGACTGCCAAATATTTTTTTGACATATATGTAAATAAACAATGACGGAATATGTAGTAAATGCACATGAGAAAAAGTCCCCACAAATACATGGTATAATCTAACAATGGAGCAAAGCTTTTATTGTTTTATTTCATCTTTAAGTCATAATGAGGCCATCAACAATGCGCTCTGCTCCTTGACTTCATAAGGAGGTCTTTCACAATGAGCTTTGCTCCCTGAATTCATAATGAGGCCTTCAACAATGAGCTTTGCTCATACCTCATTGTAAGTTCATCGGTTTGAGCGAAATTAATTGCTAGATGTCGAGGAAAGATACATCCATGTCTTTGTACCCACTAATGCGGGATTGTCAATGAATATCATCTTTATTTTTCATCTGATTTCAGTCGAATTGTTTTCTTTGGATTCCTCTTAATGTTAGCTTTAAGTAATTTGTAAACATTTTTTCCTATCTTACCGTTAACCTACTATAAAGCGCCAAACAGTGTCAAAATTGCAATTGTTCAAGTAACCTAAATTTGTTATTTTTATAGGATTTCAATTTATTTTTTTAATGGTAAGCTTTTAGTTGGTAGCAATAGATTATACCAAGCTCTTACCGATTCCGATCAGTAAGGGATCAAAAGGGCTATTTTTTTTATTATTATTATTTTCTGCCTATTTATCATGTGTTCTATAACATGAATATATCGAAGTTTTGCGGAGAATTAAAGGATATTGAATAATGGTTATTCTTTATGGCTTTCCATATTATTTGATTTTAATGCTGCTGATGAGAGGTTACTTTTTGAAACACGTGTACAGCATAACGAAATTTACTATTTTTATGCAACATCGTAATTTTTTGTGTTTTGTCAATTTCCGGAGCACCTGATGTCGCTCTCGGTTTTTATGGGAGTTCACACTGTCAGTGCATTAATTTTTAGCTCACCCGTCCGTCGTAAATCTTCTCCTCTGAAACCACTGGGTCAAATGGAATTAAACTTTAACTGAATCATCACTGGGGTATCTAATTTCAAATTTGTTATTTTGTATGTTTTAGGTCAAACAACATGGCTGCCGTTACTAAAAATAGAACATAGGGGTAAATTACAGTTTTTTGGCAAATAACTCAAAGACCGTTACAGATATCAAAAATCTGACACGTCTGGAGTAAAAATGATCAGCATGAGATGGTCTACCCATGCTGAAATTTTGAAGAAAATCTGATGCCCCGTCGTTTAAATTGCAAAAATGTTCAGCATGTTAAGATCTACCCACATGGATATTTTGAAGAAAATCCAAGTACCTATATATGAGTTGTGGCCCTTTATTGGTCAAATTTTTCGTCTTTTTTACTTTTTGTCCTATATTTCAAAAACGCTTTGAGATAGGAGTCAAGTTTAAATTGCAAAAATGATCAGCATGTTAAGGATTATTTTTTATTGAACACGTTCAAGTTTTCCGACCTCTTCCAAGATGGCCGCCAGCGAGGAACTTAGTTTACCATTTGACCTAATTGGAAAATTCATGCAAAGAACTTCTTCTTGAGAACCATCAAATGGATTTGAACCAAATTTGGCATGAATGTTGCTGATGAGGTGCTGACCAAGTGATTACTTTGGTGACGATCCGTCATCCAACATGGCCGCCAGCGGGGATCTTAATTTAACTGTGCGCCTCTCCTAGCCGATCTGTTTCTTCACTCTTATGAAGCTGAATTCATCGAAGGGCTTCTTCAAAATAAAGATAAAAAACTGGCCCAATCCTTCAATTTTAGCTTCCGTTATATAGATGATATTTTGTCACTAAACAACCCTCGCTTTGGTGATTTTCTTCAATTGATCTATCCAAAAGAGCTCGAAATTAAAGAAACCACAGACACTTCTACATCAGCCTCGTTCCTTGACCATCACCTTGAAATTGACAACAGAGGGCGACTTCAAACTAAGCTCTACGACAAACGCGATTGCTTCACCTTTCCAATAGTAAACTTCCCTTTTCTTTGTAGCAACATCCCAACAGCGCCGGCGTATGGAGTTTACATCTCCCAGCTCATTCGCTATTCAAGAGCCTGTGTTCGATACAGTGACTTCCTTGATAGAGCCCGGTTGCTCACAAATAGGCTACTTCAACAAGGGTATGATACCCAAAACTTGAAGTCATCCCTCCAGAAGTTTTACGGTCGACATCACCAACTTGTGGACCGCTATGGGATATCTGTTTCCCAGATGACAACAGATCTTTCCCTTTAAAGCTTAATTGTTGTTTCCTCTACCGGATTTGACTTTACTACCGGATTTGACATGTTCAACACGGCGGGTGTCTTATAAGAAGCAGGAGATGCTAACTCTACCGGTGCACCTGATCTCACCCATGGTTTTTTATTGGGTCCGTGTTGTTCATCTTTGTGTGTGTGTGTCTTCATTTTTCTTTTCTGTGCCGTACCCATGTTATGTCTCTGTTTTTTTCCCCTTTTTTGTTTCTGGTGTTGCCATTGTCCTTGGATTGTTCGCTTTTGGATTGACGGTTCGGTTCTCACTTACTTTTCAACATTGGACCCTATCGGTAAATGCATACAAAGAAGTTCTTCTTGAGAACAAATGAATGGATTTGAACCAAACTTGGCGTGAATGATGCTTATGAGGTGCTGACCAAGTGTTACTACTTTGGTGCCGATCCGTCATCCAACATGGCCGCCAGCTGGGAACTAAATTTTAACATTGGACCCAATTGTAAAATGCATACAAAGATTTTTTTTAAGAACCACTGAATTGCTTTAACCCATACTTGCTTATGAGATGCTGACTAAGTATTTTTACTTAGGTGTCGATCCGTCATCGTATATGACCCACAGCATTGGACCCAATGGGAAATGCGCACAAAGATCTTCTAGAGAACTGCTGAATGGATTTAAATCAAACATGGCATGAATGATGCCTGTCAGGTGCTGACCAAGTGTCACCAGCTGTGAACTTAATTTAACAGAAGATCTTCTAGAGAACTGATGAATGGATTAAAACCAAACTTTGCATACATGATGCTTATGAGAAGCTGACCAAGTGTTGTTTCTTCGGTGCTGATCCATCATCCAATATAGCCTCCAGCAATGAATTAGACCCTAAGGGGAAATGCATACAAAGATATAATAGAAAACCACTGAACGGATTCAATTTAAACATTGCATAAATGAAACTTGTGATATTTTGACCAAGTTTGTTACTTTGGTGCTGATCCGACTTCCGAAATGGCCATCAGTGGCAAAACTTAGTTTAACATAGGACCCAATGGGAAATGCGTAAAAAGATCTTCTGCTCTGAAACTGCTTAGAGAGTTTCAGTACAATCCTTGGGTGATCCTCTTCAAAGTTTTATGTTAAATAGCTGCCAGGAAGGAATGTAGATTAACATAGGCCCTTAAAGTTTGGAAACTGCATTCAAAAGTCTTCTCTGAAACTGCTTGAACAATTTTAATTTAATTTTATAAAAAGTTTCTGGTTTTTATGTACAAACACCACCAAAGATGGACCATCAATTTGGAATTATAGTGCTGCATAGGACCCAGGTGAGCGATACAGGCTCTTGAGAGACTCTTGTTTGTGTTGTCTTGTTAAATGTTAGTTTCGTCCTCGTCAGTGATATTTGTGGTACCTGATATGTCCTTGTCCATATTTGAATACTACATTGATTACAAAAACTTTTCAAGATTTCACCTTGGTACCTTGGTACTGTTTGAGGGTTAGGGAAGTTAGACGTACCATGGACCTCAATTGGTTTTGGTCTAAGGGTTAGAAAATGACAATAACCAATCAGTAATCTAACAGATCTTTCAAAACATATGCAACACTGACCGTGTGACGGGTGCTGTATACAGAGAAGGACATGCTTACTCTTCCGGAACACCTGATGTCACTCTGTTTTTCAGAGTTCACACTGTTAGTGCTTAATTTTTATCTGTTATATATGTAATGTTCGTGTGTTTTATGGGCATGTAGTGTCTTTGGTTTTCCGTCATCTGGTGTTCTTGCTTTTGCCTTGTCCCTGGACTTTGATTTATGTAATCTTGTGCTTTGTTCTTTCTGTATTCTACTACCGTTGTGATGTTATGAAATATTTAAGAAATATACTACTTACATGTTATCTGGTCTCAACTAGCAATCAATATATTTTCTACTATATATTTATGATTATTAATGAAAATGTATTGTAGGTAAACCAAAATATATAACACCAGAAACAGTAACAATCGGTACAAAGATTGGCGCTGTAGAGAATGTCACTATAACTTTTGTGGCAAATCCTGAACCAGGAGTGCAGTGGCTTAATAAAACCGATTATCCATTGACATTAGAACGGGTTGGAACAACAGTTAACTACAAAATTACTTCAGCTGTTAAAATCAAAGACGAGTCACAGTTTGGTCAATATGGCGTAAGCATTTCTAACAGTGTTGGCAGGGCAGTCGTGAATATTATACTGAGTCCTAAAGGTAATGCTGTAACTAATGGTTATCTATGAAAATCAATTTTGAGCACAGAGACATGGTTATATTCCTTTAATATTCAATGTTGGACCATTTCCCAATAATGTTCAAATGATGTTGAAAATCATGTTAGGTAGTGTTTGATAAAAAAAAATGTATGGGTGTATATATAGTGGGTATGGCGTGATAAATTTGAGTATATGTCAAAGTTTGAATAAGTTCTGACGAAGTGGTCAGATAATTGAGTCCTAGAACGAAGATGGCGGATACGTATTACAAGCCGGTAATTTCGATACACAGAACCGGAGCGGGCACAAAAAACACGGAGCTCATTTTTTGTTTACATGCGGTAGGGTGGGTACAGCTTTTTATAAGTAAGTTAACAAAGCATATGAAATTGGCGTACATAAATTGTCATATTGATTTTACATCTAATAAAGTTATCCACTGATAAAATTTCACTTCCCAAGATCCCTTAATAAACTGTGGGGAAAAATTAGATTATCCAAGTTTGCTATTTTTCATGGGGAAAAATTAGATTATCCAAGTTTGCTATTTTTCATGGCGATGTGTTCAATAAAAGTGATGGGACGCTCATGTTTTAGACCATATCCAAAACATCAATGGTTCCGTTTTTTTCATTATATCTACTGGACATATTCTGAAAGTAACAGTTCCCGGAATTCATTCTTTATATCTCCATTCGGCGATTTGTCCAACAAGGATGTGTAATTATGGGCACAAAAAACCGCGGAGCTTTAAATGATAATGGCACACGGAACATGTATACCGGGCACAAAGAACAATATCGATTGTAGAGAGGAAAGCACAGAAAAATGTCAGAATCACTATAGGCAATTAATCAAGGACATCTTATTCAGAATTAGTCTCTATATGGATCGGCTAAGGAAAGAAAGTCTCCAAATACTACGAATGAATAAATTGTGCAGTGTAGTTGTGAATTTAATCATACTGTTATTGCAAATTGGAAACGCAGTGAAAATGAAAGAAAAATTATAAAGATGTACCATTTAATAACATTCCACTTTTAGAAAATAATACCGTTTAAATCTAGTAAACAAATCGGTAAATAACCTAAATAGGTGGAATCGAATGCTCTGATATGGCACTATACAGATGGTATTGTGATTTAATAAACACACTTAAACGTTTTCGGTATTATTTGATAGTCCCTTTATGGTCCAAGTAAAAAGATAAGACTATGAAGTTATAGTTTAAACTCACAAATTCATACGCTTTTGTTGCACCCGCGACGAAAAGTCGCAGAAGTGAGACTTGGGGATACCGTTTCAGCAACGGCAATGGCGTTAACAATTCGAACTTTAGAGAATTGTAAAGCTTATGTTTGATGTTCAGTAATATTAGTATCTGTACAATTTAGCTCAAATACGTACTTAAATGACCCAACCCCCGAGTCCTATATGAGTGACCACATTAAGTTGTTCGCGGTAGTACCAATTGTCATAGTCACATGATATTTGACAATCAGTTTCGTCTTGAGAGGTACACACCAATTCCATGCCGACGATTCCTTGGTTATTCATGATCTATCTAATTTTTCACAAACAACGTATGTAAAGTTTTTTCGCAAACAAAGTAAGTACAGCCTGTATCAATAGTCCTTGCCGCTTGATATTTGACATGCGTTTAGGTTTTGAAGAGAACATACCTGCTATCCACCCAGATGGTGTCCCTGAACCCTCAGTCATGCATGAACTTTTTTTACAAGTTTTTTACAAGCAGTTAATACAGCCTATATCAGTAGCCCTAACCACTTGATAATTTACGTACATTTGCATGTAGTTTATTAAGTTAATATTTTTATACATTTTTCATGTCTAAACATGCTGTCTATGTTGAAATATTTGCATAAGAACGCTACAGATAGTATCTTTGTAAAGCAACTCCCGCATCCCTTCATTAAGGGATTTAGTTTTCTTTGGGGTGCCTATCCCTCACCTGATCTTTTGACTATCTTAGTATTGTTACAGGTCGACAGCAGACATGATAAAGCAAGGGATGACATACAAAGTGAAAAAAGATATCGTGCAGATTTCTGACATGATGACACGCCGACTCAAGGTTAACAGGCAGACAGAACAACAGGCATATATGATGAAGCAAGACAGCTGAATTCCAAAAGGGTTCTTCTTGCGGGGTCTAAAAAGCCATTTTTAGCAGCGTGCTTGGTGAAAATTTTCCCTTAAAATAGGCGAGATACGTGTTTTAACATATATCTATATGTGAAAGCAAAGAGACGATCTAAGCGTAATACATAGTTAATTGATTGATTAGTAAGCGTTCAACGTCCATTGAGCAATATTTCAGCTGTATCAGGACGAGAACAAGTTAATCAATTAATTTTCTTTTATGTAAAAGAAAGAAGAAATATGGGTTGAAGGGACAACCGGGGCAACGAAAAGGAGAAAAATGGGTAGGGGTGGGAAATTTAGACTTCTATACAACTCTCAGTGAGTCTGCTCTCCTTGGAAAAATATATAAGGGGTCTTTACACTGCATGGAGCGTTGCGTTTCTTCGCACAGTTTGGATACAAGGGCTCGTGGTCAGGCTTTCCGTATTATGAACCGACTACACCGCATAGAAAGGGCATTCCCTTATCCACCACCTGGGGACGCGCTCGGCAGCTCTGTAGCCTGAGCCCCTGGAAACCGATGTGATTTTCTGAAAGAGAGAATGAGGCTATAAGACCCCTACACAGTGGTGGATCCAGGGGGTGCTGGGGGTGGGGGCTCTTAGGTTTGAAAATATTTAAGATTCTAAGGGGTTTTAAGAAAATTTGGTTGCGGGCCCCTCTTTTTGAAATTTGGGTCGTGGCCCTTCCTAGCAGAAAGTCTGGATCCGCCACTTCTTAAAGTATAAATGCTTGTAATTTGACAAAATACAAGAAGAATGATAGATAAGACGATATTTCGGCTTTTTGTTTGTTTGTTTTGTTTTTGATTTTGTTTTTTTTTTGTCTGTCGATATGTCGGCATGGGTGTCGACGTATATTTGTTCGGCATAATAAAAAATAACTAAATACCGAAGTCACTGTGAATTTACTTTCAGCATATGCGCATTTCGACAACTTATGTCTCTTCAGTGCAGATAAAATCTAAATGTTTGGAAGACCATAAACTTAAATAGACAATAACAGTACATTGACTTGACATAAACGCAATATAAGGATGAGGCTTAGAAACGCGGGAAAATGCGAGCCTGTGGCGAGCATTTTCACCGTTTCGAGTCGAATCCTTAAATTCCGTTTATGTCAAGTCAATGTATTATTATTGTGTTTATACTGCAAATTTTAGGTAGAATAAATCGGTGAAAATGACACTTAAAAATATGAAGCGGACGTCTTTAGGTTGTGATGAATCCATGCTTTCTTACAACGTCATGGAACAATTACTACGGAAACACATTGTTGACGTCATTGAAAAAGTGTTATACAGTCAGTGACTGTATATCACTTATGTTTATACAGTCAATGTAGTTTACTAACGCAAACAGAGAGGTTGCAGTATAAAGATGTTTAAAAACTGATAGAGAACAAATGACCAATATGATCTAAATGTAAAGCCAAAATCAGCTTTAAAAAAATTCTTTCAACACATATTATAACAAGATTGCTACACGTAGCTATGTCCCCCGCCGCCGCAGTTAAGTCGATAAAGTCCCATAACTCAAGTAAAATTTTGCAAATCAAAATGGTGGCAAGATATGATCAATTGCATTAGGTGGCAAACAGCTAAGCAAAATCCCTTAACTGGATTTTGAGATGTGTCGACAAAGTCTTCCTATGAAGTCGATAAAGTCCCATAACTCCCTTAAAATTTGTCCAATCAAAATGGCAGCATAATATGATCAAGTACATATGGTGGCAAATGTTCAAACTAAATTTCAGCATAATCCGTTCAATGGTTTCCGAGGAGTTGCGCCCACAAATTGTTCCTAAGCTGTAGCACGCATTAAGTTGATAAAGTGCCATAACTCCTGTAAAATTTGACCAATCAAAATGGCGATGCGATATGATCTCGTACATTCCTGTAAAATTATCATGAATTCGGACTAGCAGTTTCTGAGGAGTTGCGTCCACAAGATTTGCCATTGTATAACAATGTGGAAATAATCAAAGTCCCATTACTCCCACAAAATTTGACGATTCAAAATGGCAATGTGATATGATCTAGTACTAATGGTGACTTACAATCCAGTAAAATTTGAAGGAATTCTGGCAAGCGGTTTCTGAGGAGTTGCGTCCACAAGATTTGCCATTGTATAACATTGGGAAATAATCAAAGTCCCATAACTCCCACAAATTTGACGAATCAGTATGGCAATGCGATATGATCTAGTACTAATGGTGACTAACAATCCTGTAAAATTTGAAGGAATTCTGGAAAGCGGTTTCTGAGGAGTTGCGTCCACAAGATTTGCCATTGTATAACATTGGGAAATAATCAAAGTCCAATAACTCCCACAAATTTGACGAATCAGTATGGCAATGCGACATGATCTAGTACTAATGGTGACTAACAATCCTGTAAAATTTGAAGGAATTCTGGAAAGCGGTTTCTGAGGAGTTGTGTCCACAAGATTTGCCATTGTATAACATTGGGAAATAATCAAAGTCCCATAACAAATTTGACCAATCAAAATTGCGATGCGATATGATCTAGTACTAATGGTGACTAACAATCCTGTAAAATTTGAAGGAATTCTGGCAAGCGGTTTCTGAGGAGTTGCGTCTACAAGATTTGCCATTGTATAACAATGTAGAAATAATCAAAGTCCCATAACTCCCACAAAATTTGAAGAATCGAAATGGCGATGCGATATGATCTAGTACTAATGGTGACTAACAATCCTGTAGACTTTGAAGGAATTCTGGCGAGTGGTTTTTGAGGAGTTGCGTCCACAAGATCTCCATTTGTATAGTATTGCTAAAAATCGTCAAAGTCCCATAACTCCAACAAAATTTGACGAATCAAAATGGCGGTGCGATATGATCTAGTACATATAGTGACTAACAATCCTACAAAATTTGAACAAAATCCAATACACGGTTTTCGAGGAGTTGCGTCCACAAGATCTCCATTTGTATAGTATTGCTAAAAATCGTCAAAGTCCCAAAACTCCTATAAAAATTTACGAATCAAAATGGCGGTGCGATATGATCTAGTACATATAGTGACTAACAATCCTACAAAATTTGAACAAAATCCAATACACGGTTTCCGAGGAGTTGCGTCCACAAGAAAGTGTGACGGACGGACGGACGGACACACGGACGCAGACCATTACTATGTCCCACCGTCGTGGTGCGGCGGGGGACAAAAATTGGCATACTATTTCCTCCTACCTGAACAATTGTTGTATAACTTTTTCCGTTAGATACAAATATATATACTTGTTGCGTTGGAAAAAATATTTTTCTTATACTTTATCTTGTTGGAATTAATATTATGAAGGAAAAACTAGCACATGACATCTTATCAACCCTTGGATTTCTGTTTTACTCATTTTTGCCAGCTGACAAATTTTCCATTGGAAAAAATATTATGAACATTGACATAATGTTTCTTCCTTTGGAACAAATGTTATATATGTCATTTATCCCGTGATGAACAAATATTATAATAATTTTCCTGATTAAAAAAAATCCAAGTAATATTTTATCGTTTGGGACAAATCTTACGATAAACTGATATTCTGTCTTATCGGCAACGTGTACACTTTTCTCTTTGATCTTACTGACTGATGATTGACAGTTTCTCCGTTCTGACCTGATACAAGAAAAGATCAGGCAATGACGTCACGAATATGACGTCATGGCTCTTATGACGTTGCTGATAAAAAGAATAATTGTAGTTTCGAAGGTCTCAACAGAAAATATCACTAGTATCATAGCTCGTCCTATCGGACTCGCCGCGACACGGTGATGTTTTCTGTCTCGACCTTCAAAACTACCATTATATATATATATATATATATATATATATATATT
>MJUU01038838.1:6964-22230 GCA_002080025.1 Modiolus philippinarum | reverse complement strand
TTTTGATTTCAGGGATAGTTGAACTTGGTCATTTTTGGACAAAATTCATAGGTAGGGTATTCATTTTATGTAACCAACTTCTCTCACAGTTCTTCATCAAGTATTATTATATTATCCACATTGTTTGTTTATACATTGAATATGTGAACCTCGTATTTTGGTGGAATTTTAGATTTTTTCTAGATTTTACAGATAGTGGGACTCAAATGTGTTGTCGCAGGTGGTATTTATAGTCCTATAAAGGACAATTCTGGTTGTGTTTAATCTTTTCCTTTCTATTCTTTTTTTTTCCTTTCTAGCAAAACGATCTCTAATATGACAGCTTGTATAATATTATTCTTAATAATATATGCATTCATAGAAAAAAGAAGGGAAACGGGGAATGTGTCAAAGAGACAACGACCCAAAGGGGAGTAATAATAACTCAAAGCCACCATAAGATCTTCAATGAACGGTGAGAAAACCCCACACCCAACGGCAGGTCGGAGTATTTTATTGTAATAAAATATACCAAAGGATTGGGAACAAATTTTTACAACTTACAATTCCCTCTCCTTAAGCATATAATACAATATTGACATAGAACAAGATGACACTATAATCATTACAAAAGATGACAATATATATTAAAGTTACATATCAGATAGTTTGCCGACTGATTGAATATATTTTATAAAATGTATAAAATTTTAATTTGCACTGAGACAAAAATAAAACAACAGAAATTAAGTATTAGAGAACAAAAGCCCCAAAAATGTATACAGTAATGTTTAGATACAGGATTGAATTTAAATTTGGCTTTACATTTAAATCATATTGGTTATTTGTTCTCTGTCAGGTTTTAAACATCTTTGAGTTAATGGTCTTCCAAACGTTTAGATTTTATCTGCGCTGAAGAGACATTTTATGAAAGGATATGGAGTAAATGATCATGAGACAATAACACATATGTTAACTACAACTGCAATAATTTTAATGAGCTGTATGACCATTTCGGAATAAGTTGTCGGAATGCGCATATGCCGAAATTAAATTCACAGTAACTTCGGCATTTAGTTATTTTTGAACTGATCTAAATAATCGGCATTTAGTTATTTTTGAACTGATCTAAATAACGTTTTATTAATCTCGTTATCACAATCACTACAACCGAAAATTTTTTTCTATTATAGTTATGGGATCAATTTCTTTAATATTGTCAAAAAATATAGATCTATCGAACTGATACAAATGGCATTCTAAGAAAAAAAAATGAATAGCGTCTTCATACAGATAACCACATAGACAGCATCATTTTTCAAATTAACACGAAATAAATCAGCATTGAGTGAACAACTGAGATATCACAGAAAACAGATGTAAACATTTCCTTTTTATCTAGGGATAAACAAATAAAAGAATATGGAGTAAATATACACGGAACAAAATCCCTATAAATCCATGATAAGATTAAGCAAATGGAGCAACGCTTTCACGAAGGTTGTTTACCATCAAAACATATTTAATCAATAGTAAATTTAGATTAACTGATACACAGTTGAGTGACCAGGAACAAACCCCGACTTAAATTTACACAACAATTTGTCGTCTAATTATATGTTTAACACATGTTTAAAAATAATTCTTTCAAAAGCCTTTCCAACACAACTGAGTAGGGATATAGGCCGATGTTTGAAAATATAACTTTTGCAAGCTTCCAACCGCTAGGAAAGGAAGTAATTAAAATTATTTGCAAAGGAATGCAAACTAAGGCCACAGTATTTATGAGCATCTGATGGCTGATTTGATCCTGACTGGATGCCTTTCTAATATTCAATGATCTCAAAGTATCGATAATTTCATCTAAAAGCGCTTCTTTTACACAGAGAAATTTATCTGTAGGGAGATCCAACTCTGGACAGGTAACTGATGATTATGGTCAACTAAATTGAACAAAATAAATTATTTCACAATTTACACTTAATTTTATCATCAAAACAAATATTTGATCATCAGTGGCATATATGACGACGGACCACTATCTCCCATTAGTTTCTTAACGAATGACCAAAATATATTTGTTCAAAAAGGTCTAAGGATCTTCAAATGGTACAATTGCAATGGAAATGGTGAAAAAAAGTGGAGAAATTGACAAAAGTTCGTAACAATTAGTCTGTAGCACATAATAATATTAATATCGATCCGATCCGAAATTTTAAAGGAATATAATTTCTTCCATAAGTCCGAGTGATGTTAACCTCGCGTGATAAATTGCGCTTTAATCATCATATTTTGAAAGAGGAAAGCAAAATACTGATTTATCCTATTAGAATCTTGTATATTAATAATTAACTGTGAAATTTTTTCCATAATTTAACTCTAGGAAGTGACGTCACAATAGACGTTGTCAACGTTGTTGTTAAGGAGATTTGCTCCTCGTGTTTTGATACTTCTGTCAGATATTCGGAATTCACTGGTTTTATCCATCTAAAAGCATATGATTTTTTGCCCATGGGCCCTATGGCACGCGATAGTAACAAAACTGCGGTATACCTAGTATTTCGAACGAAAACTAGGGGTTTCGTGTGAAATACTAGATATACCGCACGTTAACTAGAGGTTTCCGATCGGTATACATAGTATTACGCCGAAAACCCTAGTTTCCGATTGAAATTGAACGGAAACTAGAGGTTTCCGACGAAAACCCATAGTTTCCGATCGGTATCGGAAATTGGAGTTTAAACCGAAAACGCTAATGAGAAGCGAGAAACGGAAATCGCTATTTGATATTTAACGTTCGTCCAATCAGTACCGGAAAACGGTATTCAGGGTTTAATTAAACCAATCAAAATCTTTTTTTTGTGTGTTTATCGCTTATAATTCTCTCTTATTCATTCAAATTTCGTATCTTTTATTATTTTATGTATTTTGATATTATAAATTAATAATCAAATAGAGTTGCGCCGGTGACATTTTTAGGTGCGAATGGATATCAGATTCGCGGGTCATCAGGTCATAGGAGGATTCAATCTCGACTGTCTATATTCACCTTCATCAGTTAAAAGTTGTGAAATATCGCCGTTTTAGACTTAGTTTAAAAAGAATATTCAATTTAACTAATCTCTAGAGCAAAGATTTTTATTTTCATATAACTTGATGTGTACTCTGTTTCGAAATTAAAAAAATCATGAAATTTTGGTAAGCAGTTAAAAAAAAATTAAAACTCAGTCTAATAAAGGTATCAAACCACCAATTCAACCAATCAGAGTTGGAACGAATGAGAAAATAGACCTTTTGAATCTAAAGATAGACTTTGTATTCTTGCACCTTTAAAACTATTCAAGGGAATTTGATGAATGGTGCACCCATTTAAACATTGATATATTAGGTTTAATTCAAGACCAAGGTCAATTGACCAGGTGTAATTTTAGATCACTTAAAAGAGGGGAATTCCCAATGACTATTTTTGCGCAATGTTGTGACGTCGTGGTACGTATTTATAGGTGGCTTTCCCCGACACACCGGGAATCTCTTAGAAGGCTTTAAAGGTATGATGAAAATTTGATATAATGTAGAGCAGGTATGTGCCTTTCACGACATGTATGGTCTTGGCAAGGTTAAACTTAAGATAAAATGTCCAGGGAGGTTTGAAAATTCCAAATTTTAGTTGAAAATGTTAAAGAAATGAATTGGTGGTTTCACACCTAAATGATCAAAACAATTCAGTGTTTTAAAACTTTTACTTCATCATATCCTTTCCAAGGTTAAAAAATTCATGGATTTAGAATTTAAGAGTTATGAAAAGTATAATTTTAAGTTTACGGCTTAAACTTACTCTTTAAAAATGACAAAAACAATTAAGTGTTTTGAAAATTTCAATTCATGATACCCTTCCAAAGAAGTTTGATATGTTGCGAAATAAAAAAAATCATCAAATTTAGCAAAGAGTAGATGGAAAAGTTAGATTTTTAATCAGTGGTTTAAACTCAGTCTTTAAAACTGACAAAAAATAATTCAGTGTTTTGAAAATTTTACACCATAATATCCTTTCAAATGAGTTTTATAGTGTGGGAATCAAAAACTTCATAAGTTTTAGCATTAAAAAGGTATGAAAAGAAAAACTTTTAGTATGCGGTTTAAACTAACTCTTAAAATGTCAGAAAAAGTTTGGTGTTTTGAAAATTTAACATCATTATATCCTTGCGAAGGAGTTTGATATCTTGCGAAATAAAAAAAACTCATCAAATTTAACATAGAATAGGTATGAAAAGTAAGATTTTTAATCAGCAGTTTAAACTCAGTCTTTTAAAATGATAAAAAACGATTCGATGTTATGCAAATTTTTACACCTTAATATCCTTTCGAAGGAGTTCTATAATCCGTGAAGCAAAAACTTGATGAATTTTAGCATTAAAAAAATATGAAAAGTAAAATTTTTAGTCTGCGGTTAAAACTTACTTTTTAAAAATGTCAAAATAAAGATAAGTGTTTTGAAAATTTTACTTCATTATATCCTTGCGAAGGAGTTTGATATGTTGCGAAATACAAAATCATCAAATTTAGCATAGAAAAGGTATGAAAAGTAAGATTTTGAAGCAGCGGTTTAAACTCAGTCTTTAAAATGACCACACAAAAAAATTCAGTGTTTTGAAAATTTTACACCATAACATCCTTTCGAAGGAGTTTTATAATTGGCGAAGCAAAAACTTGATGAATTTTAGCATTAAAAAGGTATGAAAAATAAAATTTTTAGTCTGTGGTGTAAACTAACTCTTTAAAAATGACAAAAAAAGTTGAAGGGAAAATTCACTAAATTTTGAATAAGACTTTAATTTACTCTGAGTAACATTGTGAACATGTTGACCAAGTTTTAAGTAAAAATTCGCATTGATATAGGAGAAAAACGATGTTTATTATTCATTTCTACTAGAAATTTTAGTTGAGTGACGTCACTTGGCTAGATCTCGGTCATTTTAAAAAACAATCATACCACTGTTTTTATCGTTATTTAAAGCGTTCGAGTGAGATCATGAAATAACTCATTACTGCAGAAAAACAAGGACAAACGTGTTACCCTTTTGTTTAAATCCTGTTCAACATAACTTCTTCGTAGAATAACTCAATTCCAAATTTACTGTCAAATAAAATTGGCTGTTGATGTCTTAAATCGATGCAATACGATGCCAAAAAAGTAGTTCAAAATATTTAAAAAAAACATTAATTTTCTATTATTATCCTAACCCGAATAATCCAGTCGTTATATTCCACTCACTCCGATCACTCCATTAACGCCTGAACGCTTACCCTATGTAAAACGCGTCAATCGGAAGTGCCTTATCGCAGTGCATTGTGGGTTCAAACCGTCTGTTGATTTTGTATGATAACCTGAATGAACAAACACAATACTGGTACAATACTAGAATAAAATACTGGTATAAAATTTATACCAGTATTGTGGACAATACTGGTATACTTGTATTGTGGGCGCCAAGTTCAATTGATCCCATTTTTGATTTATGATCGAGATAATTTCTCACATTCTTTTACAATTTTGTATTATCAAGCACCTAAACTTTACCGTGTTAAAAAGTTCACATCGAATTTACATCAATATTTTACATCCATATACATCCATATAAAATACAATGTAACATCTTCGTTATATTCTCAATACACATTTCGAGAAAAAAAAATCACGTTACTTACTGTTCCGAGGTAAAAAAAAAATCGTGTATCATTTGAACATTGACCATATCTTACACTTTTATTCGATAATCTTTTTATTTTTTTAATGCATAATATTCTAAAACTCAAATACTGAAAGTCGCGATTCCAAGTACAGTGTTGTTTACAGTAGGAAGTTCTGCCTGCGCATGCACCTTCTTATCTCGTCGCTGATTGGCTCTATTCTCCGTAGAGCAGCTGACGCGCCCAATCAACAGAAGGAATTCAAGCCCTCGTAGAAGGAGAGAATCGGATACGGAGAGGGATTGAATTATTCGAGTTATTATTATCCTCAAAACAATCTAGGAAGTAATAAATATGTGCACACACACGCCCGCGTGCTTCTGTGTTTCAGTGTTGAAAAGTTAATACCTTTGTAGTGATGTAATCATCAGAGGTTAATTAACAACCAAATATCCTTGTCAAATTTTACCTGTGTCATGCCCTACAGGTAAATGTGGCGTGTGCTGTACTAATTACAGGTAGAAAAGGCACACGCATATTTTTTTTAAGAAGTCGCTTATAACACGAGACAAAATACTTCACTGATATTGACGGATACTGGATAAAATTTAAAAGACAGATGCAGTTCATTCATGATATACGTTTCTGCGAGGGTCACACAATGTAAAAAGTGTCGTTCACCGGGACAAAACTGAAGGATCTGAAGAGATTGTATCCGGTGTTAAAAATGTTTGTTTTTCGTGCAGAAGTTTGACAAAATATGAAAAATTAGCCTAGACCCTTTTTTCTGCACCCCTTTTCAGTAGCTGAGTCCGACTGTGCTCAAACTTAGGTTTAGTACTGTCTATGACAAATATGATGATCTATGATATTAGTCCCAGCTTATGTATTAAAAAAAATAACGCTAAGAGGTTGATTCTCGTAATGTCTTTATAATGTCTTCAACATTTTACAATACAAGTGATACTTTAAAATGCTCATGTGTCATGGGTTCAAGTTATCTGAAAAAATATATACTTATAATGCCGAAATTGTTATACAGACAATAGTGGTATACTATAATCCGCAGAGATTAGACTGTGTTCAGCAGGCGCGGATCCAGGGAATTTGAAAAGGTGGTTTCAATTAGAAGTGATAAAAAATTTTGCCGAGAGAAGCGAGGCGCTACTATTTTTGGGGTAGTTCTTAGTAAAAAATCAGGAAATTCATTAAAATATACATGATTGTCCAAAATAACGGGGGTTCCAACCCCCGGATCCCCACCCCCTTGTATCCGCCAATGTTCAGTATACGTAAGTTAGTATTTGTACGTTTTATGACACTTTTTATTGCACTTCATAGTCTTATTTCAATACCATATGCATGGGTTTTATGTGATTCGAACACAATACCAAGACTCTGAGCATGCAGAGTTGATGAAATTAACTTTTATAATATGATCGAGTTTATGCCCTTTTTGATTGTTTTATTACTAAAATTGACTCTCTCTACGATTTCATACATCTGTGAGTTGCAAAGATCCAGCATATTCTACCTTAAAACTTTACAGTTATATAGAAGGTAATATACTGTGCGCGAAAATACGATAAATAAAATGCCCCTACATCAGATTTGGATTGCACCTTGTTTTTTTAAATAATTTGCACTAATTTCATTTTCTGCACAAAACGAGCCGTCTCCTGCTCAACAATATAGCATGACATAAAAATGTAGATCCAATGTACATACAACTGCAATCGGTTTCAAAAAGAAAAGATAGAAATTTCTATCCGGAGTTTCTACTGCCTTTGTATGTATAACTATAGGTACGTAAATAATAGGTCTAAGTTATGAGTCTCATACCGTTTCAATGCATAAGGTGTTGGCGTGCAGAGTTGATTGTGTACACAGAAGGTGGTATCAACGGGGGTCGTCACTTTTTCTAGGTAAGATCAAGTGATTTATACAGGTATAGAAGTGGTCGGATGGGTCTGACACCTGTCATCTCAATAAACAGTTAATACACAATATGGTGTGTACACGCCTGCATAGCTATGAATACTTCTTGTCAATATGAATCTTAATTTCTACAACGTTTTCTGTTGATTTGTGAACACGGGAACTTCGTAAAAGTTCTTGATATATTATCAATTTTATGATATATTTAAAAGAAATTGCTGAAAATTTTCAGTTCTTTGTAGAATAAATTACAAATCGTTGAATTTTGTGAAAGAAATTACCTTGTATTTGGACAGATCAGAGTTATGTACATTTATGTACTTGCTGTTTTTTCACAGGCTTATCGAGTTTTGGTATTTTGTGGTCTTTAGGTATCACGTGACTTTATAAGTTGACAAGACGACAATATGGCGGTTGATGCACCGGTATCTGCTCACAATTAATTCATTTTTGTACAGTTATCCGAGACAATTGAACAGTAATACATATATTTATGTGCTAACTAAGATATGAGGAATAAAATATTGAATTTTTATTTTTTTGCGAATTTTCCCTTTAAGTGTTTTGAAAATTTTATATCATTATATCCTTGCGAAGGAGTTTGATATGTTGCGAAATAAAAAAATATTCACAGGTATGCTTTGCTTTAAATTTTATCGGAATACACATCAGTCGATTTCCAGGTGACACTTGACATACCTGAAATAATTCTATAATGTTTGGTGGTAAAATGTTGAATATTTAAATGAAAATCTAAATTATTCATTTTATACGACCAAAACGATTTATTTCACCATCTCACATGTAAGACCACAAATTATTTTCGTTGCAACTGCAACAGCAAGACATACAGAGGCGAAGTAGTTGCAATACACAAGCATGACTGAAAGTAGAATTAAGCAACAATTTTTACAAATCAGTTTTTGCACGGTTTTTCACAATATGACCATAACATGTGAATTATTTCAACAAGATATATACACAAGACATTTCCCGCATGGTCGGAAACCAGCAATACACAACACAATAACGTCTAGGTCAACAGATATTAGCCCCGTGGCCTTCTAAAACTGCTTGAATATGAATAGCTTAAAGGCTGGGTGCGGAACTCTGTAGGACAATGCATCACTACATTGCATTGATACAAACTACAAGAAGTTTACTTAGGACATGTGGCCGAATGGCATGTTTGAAAAAATATAGGTTAAAGCATTGGAATAATGTTACTTTAGACATTTCTTCTTAAAAAAGTCTGTTGTGGAGATTTACCATCAGAATAAGTGCAACGACTCTGAACTGGCAAATATAACTGAAATGTTAATGAAATGAAAATGCAATGGGTGTCAGTAAAATTGTTCTAAATGTGAAATTGAAATTAGTTTGAAAACGAAAAACAAATAGTTACAAGTATAGATTTCTTCTCTATGTAAAGCTACAAGTTATGCTGTGGACAGCCTTATGTATAAATATATATGTGATTGCATGCGCCGATTCCAGAGTGTTTCAATTTTCTAAAGCTTCTTTTTTAACTGATTTGTTTTTAGTAGCAGACTGCAATAAAATTATTTTTATTTCAGGAAAAACACAAAGAAAAAAAATGCGCATTTTTTTCTTTCATGTTCAATCTTGATTTCGTTTATGGTGAAACATTCTGCATGCGAATAAAAAAGTTTTCATATACAAAATAAAAATAAATAAGAAAGAAAAAGTTGCAAAGAAATTTTGTAAAAATAAGCATGTCTTTTACTAGAGGTTACAGATACCTATGTTATGTCACTGTCGGTAATTAAACAAAAGTCTGTATCGTGTCTTGTTGATTGTCCTAATTTAACAAGATTACCTGTAACACCCACCTGTATGAAGTCACCTGTGGCTACTGGTAACAACAATCTCGTGTAATGTAATTATATGTGATGTCAATCAAAGTTGTGTAACAGAAAGAAAATTTTCGCTTAAACAGCAGAAACAAACAGTTAAAGTAATAAAATTTTAATAAATGGACAATATTAATAGAATTTTTTAAAATTAATAAACAAAAGAGAAGAGAAATCTGTAAAATGTTTTTACATAATTACTTATTAACAGCGAAGTGGTAATAAAGGCAGAAAAATAAAACACTATGAATATCCTCCTTTATTGCTTTCTACATGATAGCCGCAGTTTTGAAACCGGAAGTGAGAGGGGAGATAAATCATGTAAAACTGGAAATGGGTCAATTATAAGACTCCTTGGAAAGGATATGATGAAGTAAAAGTTTTAAAATTACAAAAACAGGAAAACAGCAAACACCTACAATGGCCAGGAACTACAATCACAAGCCACAATCTACAAGCAAACTGCACCAGAAAAACAATAATGAAAACAAGAGACAAACATAAATAACGATAGGAACTCGGGATAGCCGGACTTGGTACCGGCACTAGCAAAAGCCAGTGGTAGGGTTAATTGTTTTGATCATTTATAAGACTGAGTTTTCGTTTTTTTTTAACTGCTTATCAAATTATTTATTTTTCATACCAAATTTCATGATTTTTTTTTTTAATTTCGAAACAGAGTACACATCCAGTTATATGAAAGGCAGTGGCTGCGCGTCCACGCCGCGTGGATGCGTAGCCCACAGGCTGCGCGTACACCCTTCCGGTTCTTGCATAAAACCGGAAAATTTTCTGGACCTTCCGGCAAATTTTGACATTTCAATCTACCTAGAAGTTGAAAGTTTTCGAATGAAAAAATAAGTTTTACGCGTCAATTGGATTTTTAAATAAAAAAAATAAACACAATATCCCGAAAAGCTTCTATTGCAGATATTACCTTTATTCTCCGCATAATGTCTGATTATATTGAAATTTGAAATTAAAAAAAAATGTAAGAAATTATCGCAGTAATACAAATTAGAAAGACCACCTCGTTATATTGGGACTTTATAAAGCAGTCACTTTGCAATAAAAAGATTCCTTTTCAGCCACGGTTCAATTTCCTATTCAGCCACGGTTCAATTTACAATAATTTACACGTGAAGAAGTTAAACGAGGCCAAGTAGCATGGTAAATATTTAATTCAAGAACAGTGAATTTTGTGTAACGTGTGAAAGACATTATTATTTTGATGTAAAAAGACGATATGAATACGATAATACGATATAAAAACTGACTTTGTGACCATACTTTGTGTGTCGACCTGGCGACATCTATTGAAAAATTAAGTCTTTACTCGCATTTGGCCTTTGTCATAGTGAGTTCGCCAACAAAAAGGTTTTCCCACTAAAGATGGACACATTTTGTCTAGCGTTTTTATCTTCTTTTTTGTATGTCCTGGTTCATGTAAAGGCATTCTGTACATTTTGACATATTTTTGTTTTCAAACTATTTTACAAATCAACATTACTGTCAAAATAAATAAAAAATTCAGCCTTGTGAAATCATACATGTAGAACATCGAACGTATCCGTTTTCATATTAATATTTTTCGTTTTTCATTTTTTATTTGATCTGCGCGTAGGTGATAATTGTTAGATAAAACTTCTCATACGGTGTAACATTAAATTGTTTTAGAACTCGCCCTGTCTTAATCTTAAAATAATAATTTCGGATACTTTCACCCGAATATCCGGAAAAGATTCCTTTTCTCTACAAAAACCGGAAGCGTGTACGCGCAGCCTGTGGGCAACGCGTCCAAGCCGCGTGGACGCGCAGCCCACTGCCTATATGAAAATGAAAATCTAGCTCTAGGGATTAGTTAAATTGAATATTCTTTTTATACTAAGTCTAAAACGGCGATATTTCACAACTTTTAACTGGTGAAGGTGAATATAGACAGTCGAGATCGAATCCTCCCATGACGCGCGAATCTGATATCCATTTGCACCTAAAAGTGTCACAGGCACAACTCTATTTGATAATTTATTTATAATATCAAAATATATAAAATAAATAAAAGATACGAAATTTGAATAAAAAAGAGAGAAATATAAGCGATAAACAGAAAAAAAAACGATTTTGATTGGTTTAATTAAACCCTGAATACCGTTTTCCGTTTCTGATTGGACGAACGTTAAATATCAAATAGCGATTTCCGTTTCTCGCTTCTCATTGGCTAAAACTATGAATAGCGTTTTCGGTTTAAACTCCAATTTCCGATACCGCCGAAAACTATGTATACCGATCGGAAACCCCTAGTTAACGTGCGGTATACCTAGTATTTCGCACGAAAACCCCTAGGTTTTCGTTCGAAATACCAGGTATACTAGGTATACCGCATTTTTGTTACTATCGCGTGCCATAGGCCCCTTAATTTTCCCATAATTTCAATTTATACATTTTTATGAGCATTCTGTATTCCTATGAAAAATCCGAGAAGTTCTGTTTTACTTTAAATTTTCAATTACTTAAAACTCAAAAAAAAAACATCAAACCATGCGTTTTCGATCATTCGTTGAATATGTTGCTATAATCAGAATCTCGAATTAGTTAAAGTATAAATAATAACATATTTAACACTTCAGATACCGATATATAGTGACAGAGAAAATCCATTTTCCTAAAGTAGAAACAGTGTCAAGGCTAAACTGTCGACAGAAGGAAAAGCAAGAGAAAAACGTTATATTCTCGGAAAAATTATTTATATGATTAAACAATTAATGACTTTTGATTTAGTTAAAACCACAATTAAACAACCTGCAAGGTCTGTTATTCAACTCTGTCGTAAACGGCTTAGGTAACAATCACATCTCTTGGTTTGTTAAATAGATGTATCAACCTCTCCAAAAGTCATTAATTGTATAGTACCGAATGCCAACCCAGTTGTACAAACATGAAGAACAGTCACCAAAGATTATGTTTTTATGTTAAATACCAGTAAAAAAAATTTTTATTACTATTTACAGACAAACCACAGCCACCGCAGAATGTATCTGCTGTTGATATTTCCGCCTACTCGGCAAATCTATCGTGGATTGCTGGATTTGACGGAGGCAACCCACAGTCATTTTACATTAAGTATAAAGAATCAAATGAAAGATCATTTAAAACGATCGATTTAAATCAGATTGATCAGTCCATATATAACGGAATAAAGAAAGACACTGTGCTGTCTTACAAGTTTACTGGACTTAAACCAAGCACAATATATAACATATTCGTTATAGTTAAAAACGACTTTGGAGAGAGAAATAAATCAATAGAGGTTAAGACTGTCGGTGAGTAATATTTTCTCAACTGCTTGCATTTCTCTGTATTATAAGAGGGGGGTAAGGGTATTAACTGTTATTATGTTATTTGGTAAAATTGATTCTCTGTTAGCTGTTATTGCAAAATATAATGTTGTGTTAGCTGTTATTGGGTAGTTCTGTGTTAGCTGTTATGATGAGTATTCAGTTCACTGTTAGCTGTTATTGAACAGTTCAGTTTGGTGTTATTACAAAAAAATACCCAAAAATTTTCGCGCCTCGCTCCGCTCGGCGATTTTCTTTTTCACTTCCAAGTTGGAATTTTCTCTTTTCAAACCCCCCCCCCCCCGNCTGCTGCATTATTATATAGCTGTTGCCTCAGTACAACTGTATAGTTTGTGAGTCTACATTTTAACTATTCAGTCGATTTTGTAATTCAACTTTTTATTTACTGTGGTTAATTTGACCAGCTTTTTCTTTATAGTTCGATTTGAAATAAATTGATTGATTGATAAGTTAGAGTTTAACGTCCAGTGGGCAATAATTCAGCTATATCAGGTTAAGAGCAAGTTAATCAAAGTTATTTACAAAAATATAAATAAGAGAAGAAAGAAGCAATTATGGAAGAGACAACGAGTTTTTATTGCCACTGGAAAAGGGGAGAAGTGGGTAGGGACAGGAAAATCATCCTTCTATACGAGTCCCACAGACTCTGCTCTCTTTAGACAATATAGAAGGGGTCTTTATACTGCATGGAGCGTTGCATTTTTCCACAGTTTGGCTACAATGGTTCGCGGTCAGGCTTTCTGTATTATGACCTGACTGTCCCGCATATACAGGGCATTCCCCTATCCACCAACTGGAGACGCGCCCGGCAGCTCTATAGCCGGAGCCCCTAAAAACCGATTCATGCCGCGAATTTAAAATAAGATAAACTTCTATCACAACATACATGACTTGACACGTTTTTCTTAGAATTTTATATACTTGTTGCCCTTTTCAATATCATATAATTTAACGGTGTTTTTGGGACTTTTTTTGCTCAAATTCCGAGTTAGGATTAGCTTGATTAACCAGAATGTAGACGAAGAAGTTATACAGTTGCAGACAGTAGCTATATGATTAAAATAACAGGCAAATACTGAACTATATAGAAATCAAAATAGAATATATATGGCAAAGTCGAATGAATAATAATTCATCTCTAAGACAAGAGTTGAAATTGAAAAAGTGAAACTGAACACCGATAGCTACATGATGAGAAAAGAAAATTTAATCAATGAAAATTCACCCATACTGATTTTTGAATGTTGTTCGAATCTTCGATTCTTTACAACTGAAAAAACATGTTGATAAAACATAAAGCAGTAAAACTATGTAATACATATTCAACTGCGAATTTAATTCTTAGCATAACTAAGACAATACTTCTTGTGGCATTTCAGTTTGTTAGTTCTGAGATAGGACTCAATAATTTTATTCACGAAAAGAATTAGACTTCATGCGAGCTAATACTACTAGAGGGGGTAGAACTGTAAAAATGTCTAAAAAAATTCAACTAGCCTAATCCAAGACACTTAAAAAACTTTAGGGCTATTGTAATTTTTGCCTTGTACAGTGATAATGAGTAACAAATAAAGTACTTTTTAAGCCACCTACCGGCGATAGCCAAAGGGGACTTTAGGTTTGCGCTCTGTCCGTCTGTCAGTCCCGCATCAGTTTTCCGCACTTTTTTTCTAAACCCTTGGAGATATCTGATATCTTGTATGTGAGTCTGCCTTAGTGAGTTACAGACCAAATTTAAGTTTGGTTCCTGTCCACTGATTTTTGACAGAGTTATGGGCCTTGGACTTTGAACATTTAAGTAAAATGTCAGTTTTCCACATTTTTTTTTCTAAAGTGTTGCAGGTATTGATCTAATATTTTGTATTTGAGTCTACCTTAATGAGTTACAGACCAAGATAAAATTTGGTTCCGGTCCACTAATTTTTGACAGAGTTATGGGCCTTGTACTTTGAAAATTTTAGTAAATTGTCAGTTTTCCGCATTTTTTCTAAAGCATTGCAGGCATTGATCTAATACATTTTGTTTTTGTATTTTTGTATGTGAGTCCACCTTAATGATTTACAGACCAAGATAAAGTTTGGTTTGGGTCCACTGATTATTGGCAGAGTTTTGGGCCTTGGACTTTGATGAAAATTTTAGTAAAATATTAGTTTTCCGCATTTATTTTCTAAAGCGTTACAGGTATTGATCTGATTTTTTGTGAGACCCGTCATGGGGTTCTTGATTACCTGATTATCAGGGTATTTTTTTTTTGATTATTTGATTACAAGAGCATTTATTTAATGATTATTTGATTATAAGCTTGCATTTTTATATAGTTTTTTTATCACTAAGCCAAAAATTTATTGATTACCAAGGTAAAAATCTAATGATTAATTGATTACCAAGGCAAAAATTTCATGATTATTTGATTCCTAGGACCCCCCCCCCC
>MJUU01038837.1:155955-181874 GCA_002080025.1 Modiolus philippinarum | reverse complement strand
AGCCAATTTTCTTGATTTTCATTGTTCTGACGCTCATTAATCATCGATAACTGTCATTTGTTTATTGGACGGTTTCTCGATAATTTTACGACCTCTATACACAAGAAAACAACCCCAGGTGTATTTATTACTCATTTTTAATTGAGATTTCATTGTTGTGTGAATGAAAATTTAATGTTGTAAATATACGATAAATCAGCTTTTCGGCAAATTTTTTAGAATAATTTTATGTTGAGTAAATCAAAAGTTGCAGCCGAAAATCGTAGCCTGGACACCGCTTTTGATTCGATCAAACTGGTTTGTTAAATAGTTTCATATCCCTGTTATATTAGTCCCAGATTCATTTGTGTTTGAAGCTTGCACAAGAAAATCATATTTCGTTGAGTATTTGAATTCGTGGTTTGGGGTCACCCACGAAAACCACGAAAATTGGTACCCCACGAATAAAAATGAATTCACAGTAAGACACAAGACAAACGTAAACAACGATAGGAACTCGGGACAGCGGGACTTGGTACCAGCAATAGCAAAAGCCAGCGATAGGGTTAAATCGGTTTATGGGTACCTACACCTCCCCTTTATCTTTCCCGTTTCCCTATAGTATAATAAAAATACGAATAAAACCCAGTACAGGTAGACTTCTAACTCTATGACCACAATCTGTTTGAGCCTTGTAAGGAGAGAATATGACAATAAGTAAAGATGAGTCAAGGGGTGCTCGCCGCTAATCTGCCGGAGCCTAGTCTGCAGGTAAAACACTGTCGCACTATGGAAGCAAAATCAAAATCAAGACTTCCCTACGGATTTGATCAGGAATCATCGTATATTTCAGTACACAGTAAGTATAGTGCCCGCAGAAGGTAATTTCAAGAATATATGTCCCTACAGTGCAAAGCAGATAAAAAACTTTTTCGAAACCATACCCGACAGATGTGTAAAAGCTGACAGAGAACAAATAACCGGTAAGAAAATGACTTGAAACTAAAACTGAGCACTGATCGAACTAACACCAGTTGTATTAGTGTAATTATCTTACAGTAAATGCTTCAACAACGTCAGATCCTGCATGTACAAATTCCTCGTGCATTAGTTCAATGATTTCTGGGTGTTCTAGTACTACTTCCGGTGTGTTTGATCCATATCGAAGATATCCTCTACGACCAACTTCAAACATGTAGCCTTCAGCAATAAGAATATCCTTACCATTCTTCAAACGCTGGAGAAATCCTGACAATAACATCTTACATCTTATAGGTAAACCATTATAGGTAAAAAAATTAAACGATGTTAACATCATGATAATAAGTCAGTAGCGGATTTAGGGGGACAGCGCCCCCTTAGGTTGGAAAATATTTAAAATTCCCAGGGTTTTCAAAATAATTGGGTCCCGGGCCCCCTATAAAAAAAATTTTGGATAGCAACCCCACCCCCAAGCAGAAAGTCTATCCGCCACTGTAAGTACACGAAAATATAAGCATGTAAAATATACATCAGTATAGACACAGAACGACATTAAACAACAACGAAGAAAAATAAACTAATGTAATGTGCGCCGAAAAGGTTTACAAGAAATAAATAAAAAGATCATATTTCAATATTGTTTTTAGTCTTCATGTGTTTTTTCGTATCAATAAAACACGAATATCGAGGGTCCAGAGGGTTCAGGGAGCGATGCTTGGATCCCCATTTTTGTTCTTCATCTTGAAGTCACCATGAGGCCGTTAACAATAAGGTTGTCCAGAAAAAAACCATACCCCCTTTCAAGTTAAATGGTCGGTCGCTAAGTCAACACGAGGCATCAACATACAAACATACATTTCTTTCAATCAACTTGGTAGACATTTGATCGTTTATATGTTGTATTGTTTTCAGGTTCCTTTGTAGAGCAGGACATGCTTACCCTTCCGGAGCACCTGATGTCACTCTTGTTTTTTGAGAGGTCACACTGTTAGTGCTTTAGTTTCTTGTGTGGTATATGTTATGTTTGTGTGTTTTGTGGGCATGTGGTGTCTTTAGTCTTCCGTCTTGTGTTCTTGCTTTTGCCTTGTCTCTGGACTTTGATTTGTGTAATCTTGTGCTTTGTTCCTTCGGTATTCTACTTGTTTTGTAGAAGGTAAGAATACTTTGCCCGATATCTTTACGTTTTTGACTTTGACAAAAGACAAATTCACTTGCGTTTTTCGACAATTAGCAAGTGGATTCCACCCAAGCCAGTGCTTAAGTCTGTCTTAAACTTACTACGAGGTATGAGTGTTTGCTCATTGTTGATTGTTAAAATTTTGCTAATCAAGAATACAATGCCATGTAAATTTACCTGCATATATTTAAATATAAAAAAAAGAGACATTTGTGGATTGTGTAGGCAATTATACAATTATAAGGATTCCCATCAGAATTTGTCCGGTTAAGAAGGCTGTACTATTTTGATTTCTTTGACCATGTGCTATCTTAACCTAGTTGTGTTAAATATGCACCTTAAATAAGTTCAGAATGAAAACATGAAGAGTACCAACATTTAAGGACGGCCATTCCTGAAGTCTAATATATCAAGTATTTTAATTTATTAGAACATCTATCATATATCCTTTTACCCATTAAATACTGGAAGGTCAGTGTGTCTATTTTGGGGATTTAAACGCCTTAGAATTTGGAGGGAATCCGAGCTCCTCTAGACGTTTCATTCACTTTCCATTAAGGCAATAAACTTTTTAAATACAATTAAAGAATAAGTAAGAATTTAATCAAATTTTGTCACTAAAAACTATTAAAGATGTATGCAATCGTAATTTAAACAGAAAAGTGGGTGTCAATTTACAAAATTTGTTAAAGAATCATGGTGGATAAAAAAACAATTCCGAAAGTCAGAGGCAATTTCAAAAACCGGAGTGACCATTCTTAATTATTTATAAAGACAGGTAGTATAGACATAGCTTACCTACTGTCGACATCTTATCACGAACCTCAGTAACCTTGTGAGATTAGCGCATGTAGACGATTTGTAGTAAAATCTGATTAACTTTCATTTTATTGATATCAAGGCATGGAGTTTACACTGGGAAGGTGATAGAGATATGATAGTCCGAATGTCACTGACTTTTATTTTAAAAAGAGTAAGAAAATTTAAGTTGTTACTTGGTCACAATATTTCTTTGGTGGTCCCTTTAAAAATTTTGTAAGTCAAGTCTGCACCTCATAGATGGCCAACATTTTGGAACTTGACAATTGATCTGATGGGAAAACATATCTAAAGATCTTATAGCCAATTAGATTCAAACTTGTTCTTAATAAATCTTAGTTGGACCCCTTCAAAACAGATAACCAGCAAGTCTTCACCATATCCAAAACGGTTGCCATCAGGAAATATAGTTCAACTTTGAAGCAAATACCATCAAGGTCTGTCGCATCCTAAAAATAAGATTGCTTCACGAACAGATGTTATTACTAATCAGAAAAGTACCTCATTAGAAATACCAGGGAAAACTTTTGAATTTTGAAAATCCAGTGGGTGCCATCACGATTTAACCAGTATAATGTAACAGTCTTGAAACTGGCGACTGACTACGCAATGAAAGGATATGGAGGAAGTTCACGTTAGACAGTCTCTTAAATACATGGTGTACGTGTATTTGCATTTGTATCGAATATATATATGATAGGCAAAATGATTTGTAATACTAAATAAGGTAGATATATTATTATTCATTAAATCAATTGATATATTCTGCAATAAACAATGAAAGGATATGGAGTAAATGCATATAAGACACGGGCTCTACAAATACATGGTAGAACCAAGGATGGAACAACACTTTTATTGTTGTTCTTCATCTTGAAGTCAGAATGAGACCTTCAACAGTGAGTTCTGCTCATACCTCATACTACGTTCAAGACGGTCCCTAGCACCAGCAAGTTGAGCGGAATTCAGTGCTAATTGTCGAACAGTTTTAATTAGCCCATGTATGCGAGATCGTCAACAAACATAACAATTACTGGCAAAGCCTCTTACAATCACTGTCATCACTATATCAATGTTTCTGTTTTTCTAGTTATTTACTCATAAATGCGGGGTTGTCAACAAACATTACAAAATTGGCAAAGAGTATTTACAATAGCTGTATTAGACTAGATCTAGCATTATGTTTTCTCATCTGAAATTACAAATTAAATTTGTTTTTAGCGTCTACTTTCGCTTTAAATTTATTCTTAAATGTCAGGTGATGCATTTATAATAGGAGATGCGTTCCTTGTCAACAAACCGGATCTGACCTCTTACGGACCTCGTATAAACATGTCCATGTTTTACCAAGAGTTGTATTTTTAGTGGGTTATTGGACTAAAATATCTTTATGCCACCTTAATGTATTGTAATAGTTGTCAAGGTCATTTATTATGCCACACTTATCTGCAAAAGTTATTTCTGTATGTAAGGGGGAATTGTTTTTGTAAATGGGATTGCAATCCAATTATTACTATGTCTACAATGTCGAAGAAGGAGACAATCACACAACAGTACTATCCTCTGTTGGTGTAAATGTTTTACTCACTACCGGAATTGACATGTTCAACGCAGTGGGTGTCTTGTAAGAAGCAGGAGATACTAGCTTTTCAAGAAGTGGTGTTAATGAAATGTGGATATTAAAAAACTCTAAAGATATGCTTGACATCCTGAAATCTAGATCATTATTGCATTGCAACAGCATTAAAACATTCGACTTCTCCACACTTTATACTACCATTCCTCCTGAACAACTGAAATCTCGGGTGAAAGATATAATTCATAGATGTTTCTCCCGTAAGAATCGCGAACGAAGATATAAGTACATTGTCATAGGCAGAGAACAAGCATATTTTATGAAATACGACCCAGAATCACAGAAAAAGTACACAGAAGAAGAAGTGATAAAAATGTTAGAGTTTTTGATCGACAATATATTTGTCCAGTTTGGAGGACTTGTTTTTCAACAGACCATTGGAATTCCAACAGGCACAAACTGTGCACCTCTTTTAGCCGATCTGTTTCTCCACTCTTATGAGACTGAATTCATTGAAGGGCTTCTTCAAAATAAAGACAAAAAAACTGGCCCAGTCCTTTAATTTCAGCTTCTGTTATATAGATGATATTTTATCATTAAACAACCCTCGCTTTGGGGATTTTCTTCATCTTATTAATCCAAAAGAGCTTGAAATTAAGGATACTACAGATACTTCCACATCGGCTTCGTTCCTTGACCTTCATCTTGAAATTGACAACAAAGGTACATTACAAACTAGCCTGTATGACAAACGCGATGACTTCACTTTTCCAATAGTCAGCTTCCCTTTTCTTTGTAGCAACATTCCAAAAGCACCAGCATATGGAGTTTACATCTCACAACTCATTCGCTACACAAGGGCTTGTGGTCGTTACAGTGACTTCCTTGATAGAGCTCAGTTGCTTACAAATAGACTACTTAAGCAAGGGTACGTTACAAAAAACTTAAAGTCATCACTACAGAATTTTTACGGTCGACATCACGATCTTGTGGATCTCTATGGGATATCTGTTATCCAGATGACAACAGATCTTTTCCTCTACAACTAAAGTTTGTTTTTCCTCTATCGGATTCGACTTTAGTACCAGAGTTGACATGTTCAACACTGCGGGTGTTTTATAAGAAGCAGGAGAAGATGCTTACTCTACCGGTACATCTGATCTCACCCATGGTTTTTATTGGGTCCGTGTTGTTCATCTGTATGTGTGTCTTCATTTTTCTTTTTTGTCCCGTACTCAAGTGGTGTCCTTGTTTCTTGGTGTGTCCGATTTTGTCATTGTCCATGGATTGTTCTTTCTTTTGATTGACGGTTTGGTTCTCACTTACTTTCTTAGTTTTTCCGATGTTTGTTCTTTTTTTGACTGACGGTTCGATTCTCACTTACTCTACTGTTCGTGATGATTACAATTTCCCTTCTTTGTATTGGGAATCAAAGCTACATACACTTACGTCTGCCAAATGCACAAAGCTCCTGGCCTCATTTCCTATTTATGGAATTTGAACTGTATCTCATTCCAACAAGAAATGAATTGAAATTTTACTCAAGAATATCAGAGATATAGAAATTTTGCGTCTTTAGTTGTAAGTGTAACTTAATACGGTTCCACAAGACTGCACCTGACGTCAACACAACAACTCATAATGACGTAAATATCTTAACAGGGATAGGAATAAATGAATACGTTCATCAAACCTTTTACTTATGTACTACAAGTAAACGTATTGAAATTTCGTCAGTTGTGTTATTGATATTTCTTTGTGTCTAACATAAAATCACGAAATTTGTCCGATCTTGTATACGTCTTTCCTTGAGGTGCTCCAAATACATGACTTAGAGATGTATCCGGAGAATAAACCGAAGCAGGAGTTTTCCTGCCATACGCTTCGGCTAATTCCCGGAAGTAAGCGGCACAATTTCCACAGCATATGCCTACGTATTGGATGCCTATTTCCTTGGCCGCTTCAGCAAACTGTCTAATATCTGACGTGTTCACTCTGGCACTTTCAAGGTCATTAGGATACAAATATTGACCTAAAACAAATAATGATAACCAACAATTATCTTTATTGAAATGTAATTTCATTTTCTAATTGTCGAAAAACAAGTTTGTATTCAGACGTAACCTTAATATGATCTGAAATTATGATTTGGGATGATTACAATTAGATCACATGATAACTCATTATAGATCAAGGTAAAAGCTCTTGCTATCAAGAGTAGTCCAATGAATCATTTATCAACAGCACGTTGGTTTTCAAAGAATATCGATACGGAAATGCATTTTGCGTAAAGCGGGGCAATATTGTAGTTTTATTCCTCCCTCTTGCCGGTCCATATGCCGCTGACGAGACAAACTAAAAACTTTAAATCAAAAGCCCCTTTCAATACACACAATACACCGATACTCAATTCTCATAATCCACCTTAAAGGAAACATACATCTGGTTGTTAGGGGAAAATATAATATCAAATATATTCTCCTCTAAATAGCAACCACTACAACAAGTTTGAGTAAAACTCAGTAAGAATGCTAGATTACCACCTCATGCTCTGCCTACATTACTCCATTCTTTAGGCTATCAAGACAAAAAACAACATATATCTAAAAAATATTCCGGAGTGTAATTCGGTGTGTATAAAACGACTAGACATGTCCATTTCAATGTCCTTTTGCCCTTCTAAATATATAGATAACTGTGAAATCTTCCAAACCGATTGTCTGTACTGTTTTCTTTAGAAAATGGATTAAGCGTACACAAGACGTAGACATTGATTCTCTAAATCGGAATGGTTAAGGCTCTGAGGTTTACTACTCTTAAACGAATTAGTCAACTTTGAGGGTCAA
Organism: Modiolus philippinarum; assembly: GCA_002080025.1. Lineage (NCBI taxonomy): Eukaryota > Metazoa > Mollusca > Bivalvia > Mytilida > Modiolidae > Modiolus > Modiolus philippinarum. The sequence goes on along the minus strand of MJUU01038837.1, from coordinate 174,496 downwards.
TGAAAACTTAACCATCATCCATTTTCCAAAATGTCGATGTTGCCAATTTTTTTGTCCTCCATTCATGATAAATATGTCGTTGTTCCGGCAGACAATTCCCCTAATAACATCATTTTCATATGTAAAAATCATTACATTGTTTAAAGAAAGAATACACCGGCAAACGAATACCGAAGCAAGAACGAGGAAAGGGGAATTCTAAAATCATGAATCCAATTCACATCCAACACGAATTGAGACAATATGACAAAGACAAAACAAATAAAAAAATGAACAAGAACGCCACACAACTAAAGAACTTTGCATTGGTAACACCAAGGGCAATTCAACCTACACAGCTCTACTTTATCTAAGGAGGAGATATTTCAGAACCATAAATCTGTTCTGCTTCCACCGAATATAAAGACACTGATCTACATTCCTTGTACTGAGCGACAGAATTATACAAATCCCCGTAAAAACAACGGTACATCGCTGGATCTGCATATGTTCTAAATATTCTACAAAACCTATTCCTAAGCTGCTTAACTTCTATCTTGACAGCCGCAAAACATGGCCTTCAAAATACTGTGATACTCAAGAAGTGGTGTAAATGAAATGTGGTTATTAAAAAAATTTAAAATCGATATCATTATCATATTGTAACAGCATTAAAACTTTTGACTTCTCTACACTTGATAATACCATTCCTCATGAACAACCGAAATCTCGGTTGAAAGATATATTTATTAGATGAACGGCGAACAAAGATATAAGTACATTGTTATAGGCAGAGAGCAAAAATACTTTTTGAAATACGACTCAGAATTGCAGAAAAAAATATACAGAGGAAAATGTGCTTAAAATTTTTGATCGACAATATATTTGTCCAGTTTGGAGGGCTTAGAACTTACTATGAGGTATGAGCATAGCTCATTGTTGAAGGCCCCATGGTGACTGCAAGATTAAGAACAACAATAAAAGCGTTGTTCCATTGCTTGTTTTCCCCACGTATTTGTGGAGATTTTGTCTCATTTGCTTTTACTCCATATCCCTTCATTGCTTTTTTTCAACAGATTATCGGAATTCCAATAGGCACAAACTGTTCACCTGTTTCAGCCAGTCTGTTTCTCCACTCTTATGAAACTGAATTCATTGAAGGGCTTCTTTAAAATAAAGATGAAAAACTTGCCTGGTCTTTTAATATCAGCTTCCGTTATAACGATGAAATTTTATCACTAAATATCAGCGCTTTGAGGATTTTCATCTTACCTATCCAAAAGAGCTCGAAATTAGGGATACTAAAGATACTTCAAAATCGGCATCGTTCCTTCACCTTCTTCTTGAAATTGGCAACAGAGGTACACTACAAACTATGCTGTGTGACAATCGCTATGACGTCACTTTTCCAATAGTTAACTTCTCTTTCCTTTGTAGAAACATTCCAAAATATTCAGCATATAGAGTTTACATTTCACAACTCATTCGCTACTCAAGGGTTTTTGGTCGATACAGTCACTTCCTTGATAGAGCTCGGTTGCTTACAAGTAGGCTGCTTAAGCAAGAGTATGTTACCAATAACTTACAGTTATCACTTCAGAAGTTTTACGGTCGATATCACGATCTTATGAATCGGTATATTTCCCAGATGACAACAGATCTTTCCTTTGCAACTTAAGTTTGTTTTTCCTCTACCGGATTTGACTTTACTGTCGGAGTTGCAAAGTCCAACACGGCGGGTGTCATATTCGAAGCACGAGATGCTTACTCTACCGGTGCATCTGATCTCAACATGGGTTGTATTTGTTCCGTGTTGTTCATCTGTATGTATGTCTTCATTTGTCTTTTATGTCCTGTACTCATGTGGTGTTCTTGTTTCTTGGTGTCTCCGATGTTGCCGTTATCCCTGTATTGTTCGTTTTTCGACTGACGGTTCGGTTCTCACTTACTGTACTATGATGTCCAAGACTCACAAAGGTGTAACAATGCCAGACCATTTTGAGTTCTTTGTAATTCGTTCAGATCCTCATGATAGAGGTGATAAAATTTACCTGTTTTAATGTCTTTTAATGACTGGAAAGTCCTACAATCTTCTGTACATCGATAAGCAACAGGTAAAGCCGCTATAGGTCCCTGTAGTTAGATGCGTTTAGAATATTTAATAAGTTTGTTATATCGTATAAATCATTGTAGTAATTCTTAATACTTGGACAGTGAAGAAATTCTTAATGAGTGTTTCATTTAAATCTGTTTTTATTCTCCATGAATGAAAATCTTAGTCAAAGCTGATCTTCAGTTCATTTTTTTTCTTCATTCTTCGAACTTCGTTTCATTTTTAATACTCATTTTTTTAAAAATTTTATCAGCAATGATAAGATATTGGTTGTCGAAATGGCCATCAGAACTCAGATTAACTGGGTTTTTTTTGATATTTTGTTAATATACGTATTTCAGTCTTAAGTCACTGGACAATGTAAATCTATTTTTGATTCATTACCACTCTGTTTTAAAACAGCTTCATTAAAGTCATTAAAACGATAAATAAATCCTTTTCTTCAATATTCTCGGTTTTTATAGGAGCTAACATTATGAATGCTTGAGTTTTGAATGTTTGTGGTTGTACTTTTTGTGGACGTCCCCTGTCATTGTTCATGTGTTTTCTCGTTTTTGTCATGTCTTAAGATTCTGGTATATACTTTTCTTTCGTTCCTTCAATATTCTACTGCCGATATTTAATTAATGTGGCAAAGGAAAGTCACTAGAAAAAAGTGACACCATGAAACAAGAATTCATCAAAATACCAACTTATACTTTGGGCCTTTTTCTGTAAATCAGTTGCATTAAATATCAAAATCTTTACAAACATATCCTAATCATATATAAATTGAAAAAGAGGGAATAACAGGAAACATCTACAACAGCTGAAAATTACAATTACATGCTACAGTCTGCCAGGGAAAACACATGAAAAACACAAATAAGACAAAAGACAAACGTAAACAACGATAGGAACTCGGGACAGCCGGACTTGATACCGGAACTAGAAAAAGCCAGCGATAGGGTTAAACCGGTTTATGGGTACCCAAACCTCCTTTATCTGTCCCGTTTTCCTATAGTATAATAAACATACGAATAAAACCCAATACAGGTAGACTACTAACTCCATGACCACAATCTTGAAAGGAGAGAATATGACAATTCGTAATTTTGAAAGATGGGTTAAGGAGTGCTCGCCGCTAATCTGCCGGCTAAAGGAGCCTACTCTCCTGGTAGAACACTGTCGCACTAAAGAACTTCCCAAAGGGTTAGGTCAAGAATCATCATAAATGAGGGTGGCACTGGGTTATTTTCGTGCAGCATGTCTGCCGTTTTTAGCTCCCCTGGCCAAAGGCCATGTAAGCTTTTGCCATCACTCGGCGTCCGTCGTCCGTCCGTCCGTTAACTTTTATTCAAAGATCTTCTCCTCTGAAACTACTGGGCTAATACTAACCAAACTTGGCCTGAATCATCACTAGGATATGCTCTTTCAAGTTTGTGATTTTTATGACCGTAAACCAAACAACATGGCTGCTGTTACTAAAAATATTACATAGGGGTAAATTGCACTTTTTTGCAAATTACTCGAAAACCATTACAGATATCAAAATTCTGACAGAAGTAAAAATGATCAGCATGATGAGATCTACCTGCCCTGCAATTATAAAAAATATCCGTTTACCCGTCTTGGAGTTATTGCCCCTTTTCCGTAAAAAATTCAATTTTTTTCGTTACTCTTAGTCTTATATATTGAAAATGGTAGAAGATAGAAGTGAAGTTTATAAACAAAAATGGTCAGCATAGTAAGATCTACATGTCCTGCAATTTTGAAGAAAATCTGACAACCCACATAGGAGTTATTGCCGCTTTTTCTTTGAATTTTCACAATTTTTTAACGTTTTTACTTTCATTTCAAAAACTGTTTGAGATAAAGGTTAAATGTGAATTGCAAAAGTGTTGAGGTTTTCCAGAACTACAATTTCTACATATGTCCAACAGGTTCGCATCTCATCCAAGATGGCCGCCAGCAGGGAAGATAGTTTAACATAGGACCCTATGGGAAATGCTTTCAAAGATCTTCTCCTCGGGAAACCACTGAGCCAATGGGGAACAAATTTTGTCACAGTAGTCTTTGGATGGTCCCCTTTAAAGTTTGTGATTTTTTTTTGTTCGTACTTCATCCAAGACGGTCGCCAGCACGGGACATGGATTAACATAGGACCCTATGGGAAATGTATTCAAAGATCTTCTCTGAAACTATAAAGTCAAACTGAACCAAACATGGTCACAATAGTCCTTGGGTGGTCCCCTTTAAAGTTTGTGATTTTTACGTTTGTACCTCACCAAGATGGCTGCCAGTGTGGAGCGCAATTTAACATAGGGACACTATGGGAAATGCATTCAAATATCTTCTCCTATGAACCCACTGAGCCAATTGGAACCAAACTTGGTTACAATAGTCTTTAGATGTTTCCCCTTTAAAGTTTGTGATTTTTATGTTCATACCTCATTCAAGATGGCCACGAGCAGGGAACATAGTTTAACATAGGGACTCTAGGGGAAATGCATTCAAATATCTTATCCTCTGAACCCTCTGAGCCAATTGGAACCAAACTTGGTTACAATTGTCTTTGGGTGATCCCTTCCAAAGTTTGTGATTTTTAGTTTGTACCTCATCCAAGAATGAAAATGTAACATCTGGTGAACTGATTTATAGTATGAATGGGTGGTCTATTGGTGATAATGAATAAAACCAGTCGCCAGGTGAGCGATACAGGATCATGCGAGCCTCTAGTTTATATCTCGTGTTGCCGTGTTGGAGGGTCGTTATTTGTCGTGCTTTGTGAAAACCGAAAAAAAGGCATCGTGCAAGCTAATTTCTAATTTTTCGTTCCTCGTGTTGTGACATTTTATTTCTCGTACGCCCATGCACGCTACCCCCTCATAAATTTCAGTAGACATCGGCAGTATCAGTGACAGGCCAGTATGTGTGTAAATTTTTCCGGTCACTAGATCTCAAAGCTAATTGAACTGATGCGAGCAGAATATTTCGTCGATATTCCCTATTATGTAAAGAATGTAAATTACGTCCCAGCTTTTCTGGATTTTAATCAGTTTCTGGCATTTGAAAATCAATGAATAAGAGAAGCTGTTTGCGAGTAACGCCATATTTAGATTTCAAATGTTCATATAGATTTTATAAAATTCTTAAATGTATTAAACAACTAATGAAATCTGTAACCCTGTTGTAAGAGTTTGGCTGTGATAGTAAGGTTACGTTCATTAAAATCGTCAAGGGTAGAACAAACTCGTGCGAATCCTACCAGTTAAGAAATATATATACACCCCGTAGGATGGAGCTAGAGGAATGTCGCCAATTCAAAATCATCCTTTTTATCATATATTTTAGTTTTTATTTTACCAGAGTCAATATATACTCAACAAGTTAGGTGATGTGGATTCTTTAAACAGCTGCAATGATTTGTCAATATATCTATCTTCACCTGAATAGCTATCCTCTATTGAAACATGATGTTCTACATTATTCACTACTCTCCTGCTTGATAAGTTAAAGTCAGTACTCTAGGATTTAATACATCAGTCTTTCAGTACGTAAAAGTGTGAAATAAAATTCGTCATATTTTGTGCTAGGTAATGAGACTTATTTTGTTGAGCATGAAACTGATTCCAACCAAAAGTATAAAGAGGAAGTGGTCATCGCAATGCTGGAAGTTTCAATTGATAACAATTTTTTTTTTCAAATTCGAGGGAGCATAATTGTTCCGGCATACAAAATGGATAACTATGGGGACTGATTTTAGCCAATTAAGTCTTTTATTTATTGAAGCCAGATTCATACATAGGCGGTTTAGAAAAAAAAAACATAAACTAGCCATGTCCTTCAATTTCAGTTTCTGTTATAAAGATGATGTTCTTTCATTGAATAATACTTTCTCCGATATTCATTTGGAAATTTATTTCAGGAAATTCGTCGTCTTACTTTCCCAAATGAACTCAAAATGAAAGAGAACACTAATGCGCCATCATCAGAATCGTACCTTGACTTATATCTCTATATTGATAACTCTGGATTCTAAACACAAATCTTTAAGACAGCGCGTGATGATTTCGAATTTCTGATTTATGAGCAAATGATATCTCCACATCTCAGGCAATGGCTTCTACATTTTACAACTCATTCGCCATTGTTCCACCTGTAGATTGCACAGCGATTCCTCAATAGAGCAAAATTACTGTGTAAAAAACTTGTACATCAAGTTTATGTTCAACCACTTTTGCAACTTTCACTTCAGAGATATAATGGTCGTGGAAATGAGTTGACAGATCGTCAAAATGTTTTTCACAAATTATAAACAATTTCGTTCAGATCCAGAGTTTATTACCGAGAAATACCCACTATGATTTAACATTTGCATTGGAATACATCGGCAAACGTTTACCAAAGCAAAATGGAAAAAAGGGGGGAAATTCTAAAATCAAAATGGAACAAACTTGGTAATTCATATTTAACAAATAATTAAGACAGCCTTACAAAGACAAAAATATGAACAAGAACACCACAAAATTAAAACAACCCTTACAAAAACTTGAAATATCATCACAAGTTTATTTTGAACATTCATATAGTACATGAAAAAGGTGTACGAGTTAATGACTTGTTGACTCAGTTCAATAAACACTTCAGATGTATGTCATCACATATATCTTACTAGTCAACTAACATAATTCTAACTACATCGACAAATGAAGTCAAATTAAAACCACATTACATAATGATGTATGGTAGATGTAATACAGAGAGTTGTATTAATAATAATGAATGGAAAAATGATAGCCCTGTCTTGATTTTATCAAATATTATTAAAAACATTGTATATATCTAGCATGATCGTATCAAGTATCAATTATAGTTGACACATACTTTACATGTTTTGCGTTGACACATACTTTACATGTTTTGTGCTGACACATACTTTACATGTTTTGTGTTGACACATACTTTACATGTTTTGTGTTGACACATACTTTACATGTTTTGTGTTGACACATACTTTACATGTTTTGCGTATTTCTCTCAGTAATGGAAGGATTGTTTCTGGTCCTCTTCCACAATTCAATCCAACAACATCAGCCCCTGCTTCTTCCAAACGTCTACATGCCTCTGGTATAGGTACATCGTCTGTAGTGATGTCTGGTCCATAGGCCGTTATCGTTATAACTGCTGGCAAACCTGGTTATATATGAATTTATCATATGTTTAGTAATAAATACAGACGTTTTGAATATATGATACAGTGCATGACGTTCATTCCGTATTCACACTATGACGTCATACCCTTTATCGCATACCCTTTATCGCATGGCTTACCCTTTATCACATACCCTTTTTCGAAAAAAAAATCAATTTTACTTTTTTTATTAAAAAAAATTTTCGGGGGTTAAAATTTTTTTTGGGGGAGAGGAAAACAAAGATTTGTTTGGGGTGAAATTGTTTTGTGAGGATCAGTTAAAAAAATAAAACATACTTTTTTCCTTTAAATGTTTGATTTAGTCTAAAAATTTTTAATTTTCCTCTTCACGAAATACATGCATTTTCTCTTACCGATTTCAATTTTTGACATTATTTTTCATAGTTCTCATTTTAAATATATGATAAACTGTATTATCAAATCTCGCTATTTAATTACATATGATAATTAACTCGCTGAAGCTCGTTAATTATTATTGTGTAATTAAATAGCTCGATTTGATAACAAGCGATATACAAGCCTCACTCATAATGAAACCTATAATAATACATGGCAAAATCCGTATCACATGCCGTATCATCCCGAGTTACCACTATCAGCACGAGGATCCCTCGACCAATATCAGCCCTCGGGCCAGAGGCCCTCGTGCTGATATTGGTAACTCGGGATGATATGGCGTGTGATACTTATTTTGCCATGTATTATTCCCTATATAATCTGAGCACTTTAAGAATTATTCATTTTCAGAAGTTTTGACTCACATTTTTTAAATAAAATTAATCTTCTGTTTGTATTTAGCAAATAACATTGTAATTCATTGGTATAAAATTGTTTTGGCTGTTTGCAGAAAACATGTAATTAACTATTTATAAGTCAAGGTTCCTTTCTAGCTTTCTTGTATTCATAATACGTGTATTTGCATTTTTATCGCATTTTATGATAGGTGAACTAATTTTTAATACTTTTGTAGCATCTGAGGGAGACACGTGTGGGTTTATTTAACCAAATGATATATTCTGCAAAAATCAAACAAACAATGCTATGTTTCCAACGAATTTTTCATTGCAACAAATTAAGACAAACTTTTTCTCTTCTTATTGAAGAATTTTTGTTTACTTCAAGTTGCTTATATAAAATTGTTATATGTCTGTATTTGTAAATTGCATCTGAATTGCAGTATATTTCAAAGGTTTTTCAATTGATATTAAATTTTCCATTTACTGCATTTTGCTTCGGTAGTCGTTTACCGATAATTGTTATCTTTGAATTTCTGTACATTTTCCTGAATTTAAAGAGGGCGATTTTGGGATGAAATGTTCTTTTTTTTGTGGTTTTTGTATTTCAGAATGTCACAGGGTTTCACCTACTAGAGGAGTATTATTCTAGCAAGAGTTTCCGTAACCGATAAAAATAATCAAGGTTGAATTTATTACATGTCATATTAAAAGACTTACCATTTCCGTATTCCTTAATGCAATCTAATGCCAACATGGCTTCTCCTAAGTCATTAAATGTCTCAGCAATTATGTAATCTACCCCTCCTTCTATGGCCCATTCGATTTGTTCCTATAGAAACAATTGTTTTTCAATGATTACCAAATGACAAAGTTATTGTAAGGGTAAAGTCTACATGACATATCTTATCATGTTTTACTTTCAGTTTCGATAAATATTTGGATATAGTAATGTTTACAAATGTTGGAAGAAATATTCTTCATATGATTTCTCTCGTCCTTGGGATGCGACTTTGTTGAAAGGATTAGTTTGTCCTCTTTTGATTATATAACATTTTTACATGGTTAAATGGATTTTGGATATAGGAATTTTCAAGTTTTATAAGAAAAACACATTGTTCAAAGGGGTAACCATTCGTTTACATTTAATCACAAACAAATAAAATCAAAGAACAATCATTACAAAAGTAAATAAGGTAAAGCATGAGCTACGGGAGTGTAAACAATGTTGAGGTTCTGGAATATTATGTACAGCGACCTTTGCAAAGTAGATTTTGTAACAGTGATTTGACACTAATGTCAAAGTCACATTGAAGACACATTTGTTGGATTTTTTGTTTATGAAATGTTGATTCCAGCTTACAAAACAATATAATGCAATATATTACTTCTCAACACCGACCAAAAAAGTCGAATTTGAAGTGTAAATTTCACAGCTACTTTACTGCTGCAACTAGAATAATATACAAGAAATACAAGAACTTTATTTGCTATATGTACAAAATTATGTATACTGAAATACTGTAACAGTGTTAGATTGAGATATTAAATTTAGATTTTATTCACTGAATTTAAAATAGCATTGTATTAAAAAAAAATAACAATAATAATTATAAATAGATAGATAAATGAATATTTTTTTTTCAAGTTGAGTTTTACTTAAAAATGGAGACTCTCTTTTACTTTTTTTGTTTTTGGTTACTTGTATATGTGTTAAGAAAGCTAACTGAAGTTTATAATGTAAAGATTGTCCTGCTTGTATTAAGATTTTTGAAATATTTTATACTGCTAGTTTTTTTAATTTAGCCCTGGTACATTTACTTCATATTCCATCTTCCCTAGAACATTTCTTTGATTTTGTTATTGATTTCCTCATTCTCTGGTTCATACAATGTCGTACTTTACCTTGAACATATCTTAGACTTTGTTATTGACTTCCTCATTTCCTAGTTCATACAGTATAGTATTTTACCTTGAACATTTCTTTGACTTTGTTATTGACTTCCTCATTTCCTGGTTCATACAATGTAGTATTCTACCTTGAACATTTCTTTGACCTTGTTAGTGATTTCCTCCTTTCCTGGTTGATACAATGTCGTACTCTCCCTTGATTTTTTTTTACTTTGTCATTGACTACCATATTTCCTGGATCATACAATGTCGTACTTTGCCTTGAACATTTCTTTGACTTTGTTATTAACTTCCCCATTTCCTGGTTCATACAATGTAGTATTTTACCTTGAATATGTCTTTGACTTTATTATTGACTTCCTCATTCCCTGGTTCATACAATGTAGTACTTTACCTTAAACATTTCTTTGAATTTTTCATTGACTTCTCCATTTCCTGGTTCATACAATGTAGCATTCTACCTTGAACATTTCTTTGACTTTGTCATTGACTTCCTCATTTCCTGGCTCATACAATGTCCTATTTAATCTTGAACATTTTTTTGACTTTGTCATTGACTTTCTCATTTCCTGGTTCATACAATGTAGTATTTTGCCTTGAACATTTCTCTAACTTTCTCGTTATTGACTTCCTCATTTCCTGGTTTATGCAATATAGTATTTAACTTAAACATATCTTAGACTTTGTTATTGACTTCCTCATTTCCTGGTTCATACAATGTAGTATTTTACCTTGAACATATCTTTGACTTTGTCATTGACTTCCTCATTTCCTGGTTCATACAGTGTAGTATTTTACCTTGAATATATCTTTGACTTTAATATTGACTTCCTCATTCCCTGGTTAATACTATGTAGCATTTTACTTTGAACATATCTTTGACTTTGTTATTGACTTCCCCATTTCCTGGTTCATACAATGTAGTATTTTACTTTGAACATTTCTTTGACTTTGTCATTGACTTCCTCATTTCCTGGTTCATACAATATAGTATTTCGCCTTGAACATTTCTTTTACTTTCCTGTTATTGACTTCCTCATTCCCTGGTTCATACAATGTCGTACTTTACCTTAAATATATCTTTGACTTTCTTATTGACTTCCTCATTTCCTAGTTAATACATTAAAGTATTTTACCTTGAACAGTTCTTTGACTTTGTTATTGTATTGACTTCCTCATTTCCTAGTTCATACAATTTAGTATTTTACCTTGAACATTTCGTTGACTTTGTTATTGACTTCCTCATTTCCTGGTTCATACAATGTAGTATTCTACCTTGAAAAATTCCTTGACTTTGTCATTGACTTCCTCGTTTCCTGGTTCATGCAAGTAGTATTTTACCTTCAACATTTCTTTGACTTTGTTATTGACTTCCTCATTTCCTGGTTCATACAATGTAGTATTTTACCTTGAACATTTCTTTGACTTTATTATCGACTTCCTCATTCCGTGGTTCATACAATGTAGTACTTTACCTTAAACATTTCTTTGACTTTGTCATTGACTTCCTGATTTCCTGGTTCATACAATGTAGTATTTTACCTTCAACATTTCTTTGACTTTATTTGTGATATCCTCATTTCGTGGGTCATACAATGTAGTATTTTACCTTGAAGATTTCTTTGAATTTGTCATTGACTTCTCCATTTCCTGGTTCATACAATGTAATATTTTACCTTGAACATTTCTTTGTTTTTGTTTTTGACTGCCTCATTTCCTAGTTCATACAATGTAGTATTGTACCTTGAACATTTCTTATACTTTGTCATTGACTTCCTCATTTCCAGGTTCATACAATGTAGTATTCTACCTTTAACATTTCTTTGACTTTGTCATTGACTTCATCATTTCCTGGTTCATACAATGTCGTATTTAATCATGAACATTTCTTTGACTTTGTTATTGACTTCCTCATTTCCTGGTTAATACAATGTAGTATTTTACCTTGAGCACATCTTTGACTTTGTCATTGACTTCCTCATTTCCTGGTTCATACAGTGTAGTATTTTACCTTGAATATATCTTTGACTTTAATATTGACTTCCTCATTCCCTGGTTCATACAATGTAGTATTTTACTTTGAGCATATTTTTCACTTTGTTATTGACTTCCTCATTTCCTGGTTCATACAATGTAGTATTTTACTTTGAACATTTCTTTGACTTTGTCATTGACTTCCTCATTTCCTAGTTCATACAATGTAGTATTTTACCTTGAACATTTCTTTGACTTTGTTATTGACTTCCTCATTTCCTGGTTCATACAATATAGTATTTCGCATTGAACATTTCTTTTAATTTCCTGTTATTGACTTCTTCATTCCCTGGTTCATACAAAGTCGTACTTTACCTTGAATATATCTTTGACTTTCTTGTTGACTTCCTCATTTCCTAGTTAATACATTATAGTATTTTACCTTGAACAGTTCTTTGACTTTGTTATTGTATTGAGTTCCTCATTTCCTGGTTCATACAATGTAGTATTTTACCTTGAACATTTCTTTGACTTTGTTATTGACTTCCTCATTTCCTGGTTCATACAATGTAGTATTCTACCTTGAAAAATTCCCTGACTTTGTCATTGACTTCCTCGTTTCCTGGTTCATGCAATGTAGTATTTTACCTTGAACCTTTCTTTGACCTTGTTAGTGATTTCCTCATTCCCTGGTTCATACAATGTCGTACTTTACCTTGCATATTTTTTTGACTTAGTCATTGACTTCCATATTTCCTGGTTCATACAAGTAGTATTTTACCTTCAACATTTCTTTGACTTTGTTATTGACTTCCTCATTTCCTGGTTCATACAATGTAGTATTTTACCTTAAAAATTTCTTTGACTTTATTTTTGACTTCCTCATTCCGTGGTTCATACAATGTAGTACTTTACCTTAAACATTTCTTTGACTTTGTCATTGACTTCCTCATTTCCTGGTTCATACAATGTAGTTTATTTACCTTCAACATTTCTTTGACTTTATTTGTGATTTCCTCATTTCGTGGGTCATACAATGTAGTATTTTACCTTGAACATTTCTTTGAATTTGTCATCGACTTCTCCATTTCCTGGTTCATACAATGTAGTATTTTACCTTGAACATTTCTTTGTTTTTGTTTTTGACCTCCTCATTTCCTAGTTCATACATTGTAGTATTGTACCTTGAACATTTCTTTGACTTTGTCATTGACTTCCTCATTTCCTGGTTCATACAATGTAGTATTCTACCTTGAACATTTCTTTGACTTTGTCATTGACTTTTTCATTTCCTGGTTCATACAATGTCGTATTTAATCATGAACATTTCTTTGACTTTGTTATTGACTTCCTCATTTCCTTGTTCATGCAATGTAGTATTTTACCTTGAACATGTCTTTGACTTTGTTATTGACTTCCTCGTTACCTGGTTCATACAATGTAGTATTTTACCTTGAACATATCTTTGACTTTGTTATTGACTTCCTCATTTCCTGGTTCATACAATGTAAAATTCTACCTTGAACATTTCTTTGACTTTGTTATTGACTTCCTCATTTCCTGGTTCATACAATGTCGTATTTAATCATGAACATTTCTTCGACTTTGTTATTGACTTCTTCATTTCCTGGTTCATGCAATGTAGTATTTTACCTTGAATACATCTTTGACTTTAATATTGACTTCCTCATTCCCTGGTTCATACAATGTAGTATTTTACTTTGAACATATCTTTGACTTTGTTATTGACTTCCTCATTTTCTGATTCATACAATGTAGTATTTTACCTTGAAAATATCTTTGACTTTGTCATTGACTTCCTCATTTCCTTGTTCATACAATGTAGTATTTTACCTTGAACATTTCTTTGACTTTGTCATTGACTTCCACATTTCCAGGGTCATACAATGTAGTATTTTACCTTGAACATTTCTTTAACTTTGTTATTGATTTCCTCATTCCCTGGTTCATAAAATGTTGTACTTTACCTTGAATATATCTTTGACTTTGTTATTGACTTCCTAATTCCCTGGTTCATAAAACTTAGTATTTTACCTTGAACATTTCTTTGACTTTGTTATTGACTTCCTCATTTCCTGGTTCACACAATGTAGTATTCTACCTTGAACATTTCCTTGACTTTGTCATTGACTTCCTCGTTTCCTGGTTCATACAATGTAGTATTTTACCTTGACTATTTCTTGACCTTGTTAGTGATTTCCTCATTTCCTGGTTCATACAATGTCGTAGTTTACCTTGAATATTTTTTGACTTCGTCATTGACTTCCATATTTCCTGGTTCATACAAGTAGTATTTTACCTTCAACATTTCTTTGACTTTGTCATTGAATTCCTCATTTCCTGGTGCATACAATGTAGTATATTACCTTGAACATGTCTTTGACTTCATTATTGACTTCCTCATTCCCTGGTTCATACAATGTAGTACTTTACCTTAAACATTTCTTTAACTTTGTCATTGACTTCCTCATTTCCTGTTCCATACAATGTAGTATTTTACCTTCAACATTTTTTTTACTTTATTGGTGATTTCCTCATTTCGTGGGTCATACAATGTAGTATTTTACCTTGAAGATTTCTTTGAATTTGTCATTGACCTCCCCATTTCCTGGTTCATACAATGTAGTATTTTACCTTGAACATTTCCTTGTTTTTGTTCTTGACTTCCTCATTTCCTAGTTCATGCAATGTAGTATTTTACCTTGAACATGTCTTTGACTTTGTTATTAACTTCCTCATTACCTGGTTCATACAATGTAGTATTCTACCTTGAACATTTCTTTGACTTTGTCATTGACTTCCTGATTTCCTGGTTCATACAATGTCGTAGTTAACCTTGAACATTTCTTTGACTTTGTTATTGACTTCCTCATTTCCTGGTTCATACAATGTAGTATTTTGCCTTGAACATTTCTTTTACTTTCCTGTTATTGACTTCCTCATTTCCTGGTTCATGCAATATATGATTTAACTTAAACATATCTTAGACTTTGTTATTGACTTCCTCATTTCCTGGTTCATACAATGTAGTGTTTTACCTTGAACATTTCTTTGACTTTGTCATTGACTTCCTCATTTCCTGGTTCATGCAATGTAGTATTTTACCTTGAACATATCTTTGAGTTTGTCATTGACTTCCTCATTTTTACCTTGAACATATCTTTGACTTTTTTATTGACTTCGTCATTGCCTGGTTCATACAATGTAGTATTTTACCTTGAGCATATCTTTGACTTTAATATTGACTTCCTCATTCCCTGGTTCATACAATGTAGTATTTCACCTTGAACATATCTTTGACTTAAATATTGACTTCCTCATTTCCTGGTTCATGCAATGTATTATTTTACCTTGAACATATCTTTGACTTAAATATTGACCTCCCCATTTCCTGGTTCATACAATGTAGGATTTTACCTTGAACATATCTTTGACTTTGTCATCGACTTCCTCATTTCCTGGTTCATACAATGTATTATTTTACCTTGAACATATCTTTGACTTTTTTATTGACTTTGTCATTGCCTGGTTCATACAATGTCGTATTACAGATCCCAGCTGCTGTTATCTTGTTATGTTTTTCAGCTACTTTCTTTGCAATCTTTAAAGCTGTCCTGTTTAGTTTCTCTAGATCGTCTTCCCTTCCAATTATTCTCAGTTTTTCTCTGTTTCCATAATACTATAAAACAGTGCAAGACAACCGAATTGCGACCAAGTGTTGTATGATATAAATTTATAAAAATTTCATAATCATTGTAAAACATATGACCCTTGTGGGTCCTTGATCTGGCAAATAAAAAAATCTGTTTTCTGTAATCTGTATAAAGCAATAAAGCGTCCCTATATCATGTGGCAAATTACTTGAATACTAAATAACCTAAAACATTAACTGAATATTGCTTCTGTTGCAACCAGTCCATGATTTTCCTGCATCAATTATCTCTCTAAAATTTTATAGGTGAGTGAAACATCTTTATTGTAAAATGGCATGGACAAATGTTATATTTTTATACCTTTTCTAGTGAGTACTCATATAACTTACTGTAAAAGCTTCAATAACATCAGTACCGGCATGAACAAATTCCTCGTGCATAACTTCTACAAGTTCCGGATACTCTAAAACAACTTCCGGAATGTATCCACCATATTTTAAATACCCTCTACGGCCAAATTCCCACATATATCCTTCAGCAATAAGTATGTTCTCTCCATTCTGTAAACGTCTTCGAATATCTGTATCAAAATAACAGTTCATATTGAAGTTACTGTAAACAATGGGTTTCGACAACCCGTGTGTGCTCCTTCAGCGCAGATAAAAATAAGAACCACAATCAAAGTATTCAAAGAACCAAGACAAAACAAAAAATCTAAGAGGCCTTACAACATCGAAATGATTAATTAACGATAAAGCTTCACCGTATGGGAACAACACAGGATATTGGTACTAGGACTGGTACCGTCAATGGAGAAAATCTTTGAGCTGATACCGTACATTAAACTTGGTACTAGCTTAGTTGGTACCAATTTAGCTGTACGGTAACAGTCCAGTGCTTTCTCCTTTGATGGTACCAGTCCTAGTACCAATATCCTGTGTCCTATACGACAAACGCGATGACTTCACCTTTCCAATAGTAAACTTCCCTTTTCTTTGTAGCAACATCCCAACAGCGCCGGCATATGAAGTTTACATCTCTCAGCTCATTCGCTATTCAAGAGCCTGTGTTCGATACATTGACTTCTTTGAAGTAGCCCGGTTGCTCACAAATAGGCTACTTCAACAAGGGTATGTTACCCAAAACTTGAAGTCATCCCTCCAGAAGTTTTACGGTCGACATCACCAACTTGTGGACCGCTATGGGATATCTGTTTCCCAGATGACAACAGATCTTTCCCTTTAAAGCTTAATTGTTGTTTCCTCTACCGGATTTGACATGTTCAACACGGCAGGTGTCTTATAAGAAGCAGGAGATGCTTACTCTACCGGTGCATTTGATCTCACCCATGGTTTTTATTGGGTCCGTGTTGTTCAATTGTGTGTGTGTGTATCTTCATTTTTCTTTTCTGTGCCGTACTCATGTTGTGTCTCTGTTTCTTTTTTGTTTCCGGTGTTGCCATTGTCCTTGGATTATTCGTTTTGGATTGACGGTTCTGTTCTCTTGTTTCTTTTGTTCCCATATGGTGAGCTTGCTAAAGTGAAATACTCCTTATTTTTTTTAAATTATAAACTTTAGATTTAGATTGTTTCCATTGATTTATTGACTTTTTTCACCCTTTTGGGGCCATTTAGGGCTTGCTATATGGTGCGAGGTTCCTCACTGTCGAAGACCGTACGGTGACCCCTGGATGCTTTGTTTTGGGTCCTTTTAACCTGGATATGGGATTTTGTCTCCTTGACATTTACCCCATTTCCTTTCTTTTTCATATTTAGATTTAACGTTTCGTACTATATTTGGTGATCTAAATACTAATCGACTTTTCTGGCATTACATGTCGGGATTATCAGTCCTTCAGCAAAGAAATCGGTCAAGTGAGATAAGAATGTACCGATCAATTTTAACATCCCCAGTGCAGATATGTTACCGCAAATAAAATGAGGGAAAATAAACAGGATGAGTAAGAAATTCCAAATATTGCTTTGGAATGACATGATATTCACACTTCTGGATTTATTCATTATGTATATGTATTTATCTTCCTTTGTTTTGTTAAAATACGAAAAATTTTTTAATCTATTTGTTTATAATATTGTTCATTTTTATCAGTAATCTTTTTAATAGCAAGATATTTATGGAAAACTAAATTCTACATGCTACATTAAAACAAACAAATATGAAATCAAAATATATAAAGACATTTTTGTATTTTGTTGCTTTTTGTCATTTAAATGTAAGTTTACAGTATTTTTGTTCAAGATGAAGTTTTCTCCTAAACCATAATAATATAGTACTTATTGTATATATATTTACGGTGAGGGTAAGAGGGTTTCATCAACAGGCTAACAAGCTTTAATTTTTCTAAATAAAACTTTGAACAACCAGCTGAAAATGCCCCAAAACACGTTAGCAGAAAAGGTTTACATGTTTATTTAAAAAAGGAAAAATGTATCCATAGAGCTCTATGTGAAAGAAACTACGATTTATGGATGCTGATGGAGAAATACAAACGAGGGAGCTGTTTATATCTCTATAATGCTTCAGCAAATTTACATATACATGGATTTATTCGTATTGTTTGCGTTACATTAGGTTTTTGTTGCCTAAAATCCGCTTAAACCCTGCCGCTCGCTTTTGAAAGTGCAGGTGCCATATCTTGTTTCGTTGTTTTACGTTTCGTTTCGTTCGTTTCGTTTAAGTTTGTCTTTTATTTGTGTTTTGTTGTTTTCCCTGGTGGATTATGGTTAATTTGTGTTTTGTAGTTTTCCCTGGAGGATTGTGGTTTATTTGTGTTTCGTTGTTTTCCCTGGAGGATTGTGGTTTATTTGTGTTTAGTTGTTTTCCCTGGAGGATTGTGGTTTATTTGTGTTTTGTTGTTTTCCCCGGTGGATTGTGGTTTATTTGTGTTTTGTTGTTTTCCCTGGAGGATTGTGGTTTATTTGTGTTTTGTTGTTTTCCCTGG
>MJUU01038837.1:141201-155873 GCA_002080025.1 Modiolus philippinarum | reverse complement strand
CGGATTGTGGTTTGTTTGTGTTTTGTTGTTTCCCCTGGTGGATTGTGGTTCATTTGTGTTTTGTTGTTTTCCCTGGTGGATTGTGGTTTATTTGTGTTTTGTTGTTTTCCCTGGAGGATTGTGGTTTATTTGGTTTTGTTGTTTTCCCTGGTGGATTGTGGTTTATTTGTGTTTTGTTGTTTTCCCTGGCGGATTGTGGTTTGTTTGTGTTTTGTTGTTTCCCCTGGTGGATTATGGTTTATTTGTGTTTTGTTGTTTTCCCTGGTGGATTGTGGTTTATTTGTGTTTTGTTGTTTTCCCTGGAGGATTGTGGTTTATTTGTGTTTTGTTGTTTTCCCTGGTGGATTGTGGTTTATTTGTGTTTTGTTGTTTTCCCTGGAGGATTGTGGTTTATTTGTGTTTTGTTGTTTTCCCTGGAGGATTGTGGTTTATTTGTGTTTTGTTGTTTTCCCTGTAGAATTGTGGTTTATTTGTGTTTTGTTGTTTTCCCTGGTGGATTGTGGTTTATTTGTGTTTTGTTGTTTTCCCTGGTGGATTGTGGTTTATTTGTGTTTTGTTGTTTTCCCTGGAGGATTGTGGTTTATTTGTGTTTTGTTGTTTTTCCTGTAGAATTGTGGTTTATTTGTGTTTTGTTATTTTCCCTGGTGGATTGTGGTTTATTTGTGCTTTGTTGTTTTCCCTCGTGGATTGTGGTTTATTTGTGTTTTGGTGTTTTCCCTTGTGGATTGTGGTTTATTTGTGTTTTGTAGTTTTCCCTGGTGGATTGTGGTCTATTTGTGTTTTGTAGTTTTCCTTGGTGGATTGTGGTGTATTTGTGTTTTGCAGTTTTCTCTGGTGGATTGTGGTCTATTTGTGTTTTGTTGTTTTCTCTGGTGGATTGTGGTTTATTTGTGTTTTGTAGTTTTCATTGGTGGATTGTGGTCTATTTGTGTATTGTTGTTTTCTCTGGATGATTGTGGTCTATTTGTGTTTTGTAGTTTTCCCTGGTGGATTGTGGTCTATTTGTGTTTTGTAGTTTTCCCTGGTGGATTGTGGTCTATGTGTGTTTTGTAGTTTTCCCTGGTGGATTGTGGTTTATTTGTGTTTTGTAGTTTTCCCTGGTGGATTGTGGTCTATTTGTGTTTTGTTGTTTTCCCTGGAGGATTGTGGTTTATTCGTGTTTTGTAGTTTTCCCTGGTGGATTGTGGTCTATTCTTGAAATTTTCAGTCACTGTATGTCGTTCGTTTTAATTGTTTTAGTGATAGACTGCATAGCCTACTTACAATTTTTTGTGAATACTATCTGTTGTAAATTGGTATATTAAAAAGGTGACCAATTTCAATAAATTTTATCCAGTTGTTTTGTAAAGGATTGTATTACATTATAAGATCACTGGATTATCAACCAAGTAGATTATCTATGCTAACCCCAAAAAGATACAATATATATTACTCTATTTAATTGACCTGACTTGTCACAGGTCAATAATACCGAGATTATTGGTTCAAAGTAAAACTTAAAAATAGCATAATCTGCACTCATATCTAAAGCAACAGCAGTAGAATACAGAAGGCACAAAACGAAAGATTACATAAATCACAGCCCAGAGACAAGGCAAAAACGGGTAATAACTTTATGGGTATTAAACCTTTTCCTACCTTTCGAAGCCATGTGTACAATCCTAGTGTGAATATGTAGTTATACGATCTTATTATCAATTTTCTGTTTGGTTTGATAAATAACTCTCATAAAGAGAGAACCGCAAGGGATTAGTCATATAGTCATATACCCGAGTATATTACTATGTTAAGTTGAAGTGCACCAAGTCAACGTGCTGGATATATTAAAATATCATTTTTCCCCTTCCCCCTCACGGAGAGTAAAACACTAACAAATTAAACCGATTGGGAATACTTTTGCCTGATTATTGCGATCTAAGTGTATAAAACGTATTTTGTAATGCTCTCCGTAAGATGAAAATCAAATCGGTGTTAACATAGTGAAAAAGGTAAAAAATATAGTCAAATTGCATATGTTTTGTTTAAACAGGGTTTCCTTTAGTCAAACATTACTCTGATTGCGTCAAAGTGAAGAATATGATCTATATATGTAACAACGGCAGTAGAATACCGAAGGAACAAAGAAGGGAAATCCGCAAAAATCGAAGTCCAAAGACATGGCCAACACGAGAACACAAAAAACAATGGCGCCAGACACAAAACAATGACGTTAGACAGACACAAAGCACAGAAATAGAAATCACAACATTCAAAACAAAGGCACTCACAGTGTGAACTCCATTGAAACTGAGAGTGACATCAGGTGCTCCGGAAGGGTAAGCATGTCCTGCTCTGTTAACAGCACCCGTCACACTGTGAGCGAGTCGATCCCGGAAAATGTCAAAGTCGGTAGTCAAATCCGGGAAGACGTGAATCTAGCTGAAAATGTCCACTTTCATTTGAGATACTAACACGTCATATCTTTCAATGATTTTATGGTGACGGCCATAGAATTTCTTGAGGGATGAAATTAACATAGGTTGAACAAATCCCTGACTCAGCAGCCTTTGGGACAGTGTTTTTGCGCTGTTCAAAAAATCACTGTACAAACTACACACTCGACAGTAACGAATCAACTGTGAAATGTACACTCCATAGGCTGGAGAGGTAGGTATATTGCTACTATGAAAGGGAAAGTTCACTATTGGGAAATTAAAATCATCACGCTTGTCATATATGAAAAAGAAAGGAAATGGGGTAAATGTCAAGGAGACAACATCCCATATCCAGGTTAAAACGACCCAAAACAAAACATCTAGGGGTCACCATATGGTCTTCAACACAGTGAGGAACCTCACACCATATAGTAAGCCCTAAATGGCCCCGATAAGGTAAAAAAAAGTGAATAAATTAATGGAAACAAACCACATCCAATAACCCAAATATCAAGAAACTAAAATTTTATAAGAAGACAAGGACAAGCCAATGACCAACATATTCCTGACTTGGGACAGGCGGAAAAATTGCGGTGGGGTTAAACTCATTTTCTTGGATCCAAACCCTCCCCCTATGTGTGGTGAATGGCTAAAAATAAATACACAAAAAGACTCACAGTAAAAATCAAACTAGAAAAAAGTCCAACTTATCAAGACGAGTACCCTTACAATGAAGTACATAAAACATGAAGACAATACACACAGTTACTGTCCGGACAAATGCTCGCAGATTTCAAACGTCCATCTTCGTCAATATACAATAAAAGATCTAGGTACGAAGCTGAAGTAGGTAATTCAGTTGTTTCTTTAATCTCAAGCTCATTGGGATAGATCTGATGTAAATACTCCTAAAATTTAGGATTATTAAGAGAAAGTACATCGTCTATGTAGCGGAATATATGTATGATACTTGCAGATACTGTAGGACACATTTATTGACTAATTTTGTGGTTAGCTTTGACCGATTTTTTGCTATATTCTATTGATGCTAAGTCTCTACTAAATCTTAATGTACTGGAGGACATGGACCTTTTTGGATGAATTTTCTGTTTTTGCCAATTGTATAAATAGTCTTTCTGGTTGCGATGCTCAAGAAAGTTTTTTCTAATTAGCACCTAATCAAAAAAGAAAACAAAAACATTTATGAAAAAAATTGAGGGATGTTCCATGGAAGACTTGTTTCGCCTGTTATAGAGAAGAACCTTTTTTGGCTCGGCGAACCTCTAAAATATATGAAATTAAAATTTAAAGTATAAGCCAGTATGGGGGCATATTGTCTAGATGAGGAAAAAAAGCATATCCTTCAAATTAGTTTAGAATACGAATTGCAGTTTTGGTGGACTAGCAAATTAACAAATGAGCTATACTTGCTTGGTGAACCTCTAACATCTGTAAAAACGAAATTTTAAGTATAATATACATAACTAGTATTAATAAACAACCTCCACTGAATGAAGTCTGGCTAGATTTTGACAGACAGCGTGAAGGGGTCGCAGATTAACAAACTGAATTAACAAAATTAATGTGCTATAAGAATTATAAAATCTTTTAAGTCCAAATTCTATGTATTAGGTGTACACCTAGACCAAGTGAGCAATTTATCCTGAAAGTTTGGTTGGAATCGAACTTGTAGTTTTGAAGGGGTTTGGGATTCAAAAACCGACAGACGACGCAAGCCAACGAATAGAAATCCCTATGAGTATTCTCTGCTTATAGCAGGCGACACCAAGATGATCCATGATTATGTCCTATTTTCGAAAGAAATATCATATAATTTAAAACACGTGAAAACAATTCATACCAACCACAACAGAGTATAACTACCATAACTTTACTTTGAGTCTCTGACAGTTATGCTTTATCAATGAGCAGTGGAATATCTGTAGGATACAATAAAATGCTTTTTATTCCCTAGGCCTTTGTAACCATCTACGCCATTGTTATTCAAGACAAACACTTGCATTGCCTTATTCCAGACTATATCGATGTAATGCCGGTGTTGCTGAGCGTGCTGACTCTTTGGTTTCTGTTAGATATATGTTCAGCTGGCCAAATCGACAGAGTCCTAATACAAAGTACACATTTGTATAAATAACAACTTTCTTTATGTTTGGGTGTCCCCTGTTACATTCACATACTACTTTCTTTTCCACTGACATTCCTTACAAGTCTAGTGTTTAATTAGATAAAAAGAGAAACACTTTGCAGCCATGTATTTACATTTATATTGATCACCACTCAACAACTGCACTCTCGACTTAATTCCTTTCTCCTTGCTTAAATATATCAAATATCAAGTAATTAAATAATCTTCATTCCTGAGGCTTTAATAAAAACAAACTAATTTGATAAATGGCAAATTACGGCCACAGTTTACCAAAAATTAAGATCTGGCAAGATATGGGAACAGAATGCCGAAACTGAAAATGGACAAGTCTGTGCCCCATTGGTATGCAATGGATGCTCACATTCCTCAAGGTCAAATCTACATTAGATCTCGAGAGAACGAGGGACACGAATTCCAAATACGCCGACCCAATTCCCATCACCCCACGGTTGCTACATTTCATGGGAGTGAAAAATTGGACGATTTAATTGAATTAAAAAAATAATAAACATATCAGCCCATAGATTAAATTCAAACTGGTGATCAGAATAGAACCGGCCACTCATGGTTGAAATGGGATGGGCTAAACCAACTTCCTACGGTAAAGCGCAGGAAAGCCCCGACATAATATGACCAATATGACCAGACGTATAGCTAAGGAAAGGATCGTGCCCCTTATCTTGCCAGATAAAGCCAAATGAGTTTGTCAATACAATATCATAACCCCACCCCCGAGACACATCAACAGCCAACAAATGAGTTACAATGCCAGAAATGAAACATTGTTTGGAGATAGAAATGTCTCTAATCCTGCTTGGATATTGTTTAAAAAGATGTCGTTACCAATGTCCGAGAGAAGGGCTCCATCATACCTAAGTAGAGTTTTTCCTTCGCTCTAATATTTGGATGACGAATTTCACAGTGACTCTCTAATAGTAAAAAAATATTGCAGTTTACTCGTTTGCGGGTTTTTCCAAACGTTTTCCCTTTTTAGTGTTATGCCAGTATCTCCTCATAAGCAGTTCGCTCCAAATAATTCGAATATCAATTATATTCTTAGCGTTAGGAGTAAATAATAACTCCCAGAAATAATCTGTTTTGTCAAAGAAAATATTAGGAGTTTGGTTATTTTCAATTTCTCAAACATTTGTTTAACTCCGTATATCATTTACCGTATATACACTTTGTTTCAAACCTGCAAAATTTCAACCTATGATATAAATGATGCGGCGTTATGTTCAGATTCGACTGTTAAATTCTTTTTAAATTTTTGTTGTTGTCATTTTTTTTTGGTGATAATTTTTAAAAAATCGACAAACGAAAAGGGTAGAAAGGTAGAAATTCTAAAATCCAATATCCAAAAACGTGGCAATTTTTATAATTATACAAAAAGTCAAAACAAGCGAGAAAAATGAACAAAAACGTCACAAAACTAAAGCAATATCAGTATGAACACCTACAAAATCTGGATTAAGCATCAGGTTCTGTGTGTCTGTATGTCTCAAAATGTCTCCTGCCGGTTGTTGCTTTGGTTTTTCTGTCTACAAAAATTCATGGGAAAACATAATGAAATGTCTTAATAGGGGGATTGTACATCATCTGCACACCAGGAGGGTGTGATTTTACTATCAGATTTTACTAATTTTGGGTATATGGTCTTCCAAATATTTTGATTCGATCTGCACTTAGTGGAGCAACTGAAGTCAAATTCTTAAGATTTTAATCGGCCCACCTAACATCAGGTTATATTATACACCATTCAAAAGATAATTTTGTTCTCTATACGTTTTCACCGTTCGTTAAATTGGGAAAAATGAAGGTCAAAGGTAAAATTCGAAAATTCTTGTAAAATCATGTCAAACACATTTCAATCATTAATTTCAACGTAAAGTTACAAAATTGATTCAAATGGTTATACATGTCTACAATAATATATTTATGAACCAGACCACTTTTTACATAAAACGATTCACAGAGTGTGAATTTATAAACGAGGTCCACAAACATGACTTGCTGTCAAAATAAGTATAAGCAGTTTGTGAAATGACATCGACCTTTTGAACTTTGAGATTAGCATAAATTCTGACGACATATTATTTAGATATTTTTGGTCAAATAAAACTGAGACTTAATTTGTCATTCATCTGGCACCTACGCTCATAATTGCCCCTAAAATTGACTTAAAATATCAAAATTACGTACTGGCATACATTAAAATAATTTCTTGTTTGGTTAGACAAAATAAATTATGTCGTCGGTAGCCTAAAAACCGCGACAAGATGGCATGATTTTTTAATTTACAAAAATGCCTTAATATATATTTTTAGGGCGATTTTTTTCCATTTTTAAAAATATTTTTCACATTTAAAAAAAAATGTTTTGAAATTTTGTTTTCATTTGTACATACATTAGTTAATGAAACACATTTTTAAAAATGTAAATATGTCACCCCAGAAAAAGTCGGGCTGACATGTTGTTATTCTGCATTTCTTCTGATTATGTCACCCCAGACTTTGTCGGGGTGACATGTTGTTATTCTACGTTTCTTTTGATTATTATTGTTATTATACTTCCGCCGCTTCTTCGTCCAATAATTCTTGTCTGAGCGATTATTCTAAAATGACTGGATGGAATGATTTTTGCACAAAGTTGGACACCATCTGAAGTTGTATGCTGTGCGTTTAAAATTTTCAAAATAGTTGCCATTTCTTAGATGGCCGCCAAAATATGTCAAAATTTCAACGTTGTCTGATCTCAACGAAAATTTATTTCTAGGTAGATTTTTGGGGCTGCGAATAAGGTGGAATCATCGAATGGGGAGTTTGGGGTGACATCGGCTATTGCTTGCAATTGCAGATCTAGTTATGTCATCCCAGACTTTTTCGGGGTGACATGTTGTTATTCTACGTTTCTTCTGGTTATTATGTCACCCCAGACTTTGTCGGGGTGACATGTTGTTATTCTACGTTTCTTCTGATTATTATTCTTCTTTTTTTCTTCTTCTTCCAATAAATTTTGTCCGAGCGATTATTTTAAAATGGCTGGATGGAATGATTTCAAACTTGGCACAAAGTTGGAACACCGTCTGAAGTTGTATGCTGTGCGTATGAAATTTTCAAAATGGCCACCATTTCCAAGATGGCCGCCAAAATACGTGAAAATTTCAACACTGTCGGATTTCAATGAAAATTGATTTCTATAGGTAGATTTTGAGGTTGCGAATAAGGTGGAATCGTCGAATAGGAAGTCGGGTATTGCCTGCAATTGCAAATCTAGTTATTATCATCATTTATCTATTTATTTAGTTTTTTATTGGAGAAGAAGTAACATGTTCACGTTCAAACTTATTGGACAAATCAACTTACACTTCATAGACTATCACTACTACTCTGTGTACGAGTTTTCCCATATCTTTCTGATTCATCGTCATCGTCATTCATGTTTACATCAGATTTTAGTTATGGGTTTTTACAAATTTCAGAACTTGACAAGGACAAAGTTCTGTGCAACTCAAATTCTGTTCACGACACATGCCTCACTTGCTATCTAAGTTTCTACCATCGTATGCCGGTGCAGATTAAATCTTGCAGAAAAAGCAGAAGACCCTTTCCCGGTGAACAATACTGGTTCAGGAACTTTAGCTCCTTATTGCCACCCTTAGATATATGTTGAGCTATTATATTGTTTGGCAATGTGCCTAATCATTCATATTTGTGTCTGAATATACAACATAAGAACATGCTGATGAAATAAAATAGAAAGGATTACAGAAAACACCTAAAATTACTGAAAAACACAGTCACATACCACAATATACCAAGGAACTGCATAAGAAAAAAAAGAAATAAAACGTAAACAACGAAAGGAACTCGGGACAGCCGAACTTGGTAACGGCACTAGCAAAAGCCAGCGGTAGCGTGAAACCGTCCATCTTCGTAAGTGTACAACAAAAGATCCAGTTTGGTATGAAACTGAAGTAGAAGTATTAGTAGTTCCTTAAATTTCATGTTCAGTGGGACAGATCTGGTGTAAATAACAAAATACCGAAGTTGCTGTTAATATGTCTCTTCAGTGCAGATCAAATCAAAATATTTGGAAATACATATACCGAAATATGTGTAATGGCTGGTAAGGAACAAATTACCAATAAGAAATATTCCTTAAATTTTGAATTATTTAGAGACAGTACATCGTCCATGTAAAAAGTCATGTCCGTTTCATGAGCAAAACCTCCGTTGAATAGAACTTTGTCCTTGACAAGGTAGTTTAATTTGTGAAAACTGTGGGCAAACTCTGAGGTCAACATTAATGACGATGGCGATGAATCTAAATGATATGGAAAACTCGTATAGTACATGGAGAAGTAGTAATGGCCTATGAAGTGAATCTTCACTGCGACTTGATTTTATGCGTTGGAATATATACATGCTACTTCTTCTCCAATGAAAACAAAATGAAAGCAACCTCCCTCCCTCAAGATAGAATAAACAAACACCCTAAAAATCATAAATTGTTAAAAATGCGTTTTCATTTATGTGTAATATATTTCTTATGTTGATATGAAAACAAGACGTAAAAGAAAAGTATGACAAAAACCCACAAAATTCAAAAAATTACAACTAAGTAATACCCCTCCCCCGAAAAACTTTTAAAACAAAAAGATAAAAAAACTTCCTGTGATATTGCCTATGACCTTGTTGTTGTAGGTGGGCGTGTGACGACATAAGTTATTTCGCCATTACTTGAATGTTTGCCAATAGGACATTGAGGATCACTTTTTATGAGCGTATTTGTCAGATGTATGACCAATTACGTATCGGTTTCATTTGACAAAAAAACATCTATATAGTATATCGTTTATTTTATATTAATCTCAAAGGTAAAAAGGTCAAGGTCATTTCACAAACTGTTTATGCAGAGAGCAAGTCATGTTTTGGGACCTCCTTTATAAATTCACACCCTGTGAATCGCTTAATGTAAAAAGGTGGCCAAAATTATTATGAATGGTTCAGACATGCATAACCATTTAAATTATTTTTTCAACTTCATGTTAAATTAATGATGACATGAGTTTACAAGAATTTTCGAAGTTTGACCTTTGACCTTCATTTAATAAAGGGCTACGCCGAGCGCAGTATGATACGACCGCAGCATGTCGACCACTGAAATTTGAATAAGTGTAATTTAAATGTGAATAAGGACATAGTTAAGAGTTTGACACAATAACAAGATGGACACAATAAGGAGCTGTACACAAACTAAGGAACATGCAAATTAGCTCTTTAGATCCCTGAAAGCTCCGAAACTGTAAGATTTAAGCAAAACTGTTGACATACTACTGACAGCATATATCAAGATGAATCCAGAGAAAAAAATCCCCATCAAAATCCGATTAAAAATAACGACTTAATATATTTTAAAAAATTGCAATTTCAGCTCCTTTGACCCCTTATAGTTTGAAAACAGTAAGAGATATGCCAAATCTGTTGACATATTACCTTAAGCTTACAACAAGAGGAGTCTAAAGATAACTAGAGCTGTCGCCGAATAGCAACTAATTATGCCCCCGCTCATTGAACCCTGAATCAATATGGCAAGTGCATATTTAAGTGTGTGTTGACACAATACAGGTGTTGACACAATACAAGTATGGACACAATGATATGCCTCCCTTTTTCCAAAATATATAAAAGGGAAGTTCTGAGCCCAAAAATCAATTCTATGTGTGCTAGGCAATCTTCCTGTAAAGTTTCATCCATTTTGAAGCACTTTGAATTTTCCCGCCTTTTTCCAGTTTCCATGGCAACGGCAGCCATTTTGAAAATTCTGAGACCCAAAATCATTTCTATGGATGCTAGACATTCTTTTTGTAAAGTTTCATCAAACTTGAGGCACTTTGAATTTTCCCGCCTTTTTCAGTTTCCATGGCAACCGCGGCCATTTTGAATATTCAAAAAGAAATGTGTGTGCACATCTACTTATTGTAAGTTAGATTCCTTTGAAGTAGTAGGAATTTGTTCGCAAACTTTCTCAAAAACATGAATAGTTGTGTTTTTCATTCGTACGGACGGACGGACGGACAGACGAACGGACGAACGGACGGACGAGGGTAAAACAATATGCCCCCGACCTTTCGTCGCGGGGGCATAAAAATCCCATCAAAATCGGATGAAAAATAAAAATTTTAGGTAATCTGCATGTTTTGCAATTTTGGCCCAATTTGGCCCTTATAGCTCGGAAAGGAAACAAGTTACAAAAAATCTGATAGTGCAGCACTATATTAATTTTTCGTTTAGAATCCATTACAAAAAAACTGCATCAAAATCGGACTAATTTTAAAAAATTAAAATTTTTGAAATTCGCCCCTTTTGGGCCCATTTATCTATGAACGGTACATGCCACATCAAATCCGTTGACATACTCCAGATAGGAAATTTCCTCCGGAACACACTGAAAGAAACCCCATCAAAATCTGATAAATATTCTACAGCCAAATATGTGAAAATACCCAATTTTGTCCTTTTTGGTCCTTTTTTTAAAAACGGGAGGGGCCAAAATAACAAAAACTACACCCAGCCTTGCTTTTGTGCCAAGGAACACTGTGTCAAAATTTCATAAGGATTGATCAACTTGAACTTAAGTTATTGACCAAAAAAAAAAGTGTCTACAGACAACGACGCCATACGACGATAACGACGACGACGACGACGACGACGACAGCGCCATACCATTAAACGACCACAATTTTTTTGCGTATAAAAAACATGACCATTTCCCAATTTGACGAACGGTGAAAACGGATAGAGAACAAAATTACCTCTCGAATGATACATAATATAATCTGATTGTAGGCGGGTTGATTAAAATCCTAAACTAGACGCCTTTTTGAATTTCGTTGCTCCACTAACTGAAGAGACATAAGTTGTCAAAATATACATAATTTTATGCAGAAACTAAATTAACAGTGACTTTGGTATTTTTGTAATTTGTTAAAAATACTTATACTAAGGAGTATCTCTCTCTTGCATAGCTCTGTCTTTAGTTGATTTTGGATTTGCATTTTAGATCTTTTTTGTTATTTGTTCTCTATCAGATATTGAAAACTTTTGGTAAATAGTCTTCCAAATATTTGATTCGATATTCACTGAAGAGATATAAGTTGTCGAAATGGTCATATTCAGAAACTAAATTAAATGTGACTTTAATATTTTGTTATTTGTTACGACTGGGCAGATGCCTCTGCTGGTGGACTGTTAGTCCCCGATTGGTATTCACCAACCCAGTAGTCAGTACTTCGGTGCTGATCCGAAACCCGACTTTATCTTAAAATTTCCAATATATAATTCTTTGAAAAATGCCCAAAACTAAGGAGTATCTCCGTCTTGCATAAATCTGTCTTCATCGGATTTTAGATTTCTATTTAGATCTTTTTAATTATTTGTGTTCCATCAGATTTTTACAAAACATTTGGTTTATTGTCTTCCAAATATTTGATTCCACCCGCACTGAAGAGACATAACTTGTCGAAAAGGCCATATGCAGTAACAAAATTAACAGTAACTTCGGTATTTTGTTATTCAAATGCACATGGTATAAATTTACACATTTAAATAAAAATTGAGAACAAGGGATAAATGAAGTACGCACTTGCTCTAAAAAAGAAAGAAGACACAGTTCGTAGCTACAGAATATTTATCGAGTGTGTTATCATGAATTTGAAAGTTCATTTACATGCACTAAGTAAATCGAGTGAGCACTGGGAGATCAAGTCGATGAAGGTCTAGGGTTGAAACCTTTTCTACCTGGATTTTTTTTAGATTAGGGCAAGTAATCAAAATGTTGTAAAAGAAGGAAAAGTTCTATTAAAAGATTGATTGTAGTATTTTGTACACAGTTTTAAAGATGACCTTGTACACTAAAGCAACAGTATTGC
Source organism: Modiolus philippinarum (assembly GCA_002080025.1). Classification (NCBI taxonomy): domain Eukaryota; kingdom Metazoa; phylum Mollusca; class Bivalvia; order Mytilida; family Modiolidae; genus Modiolus; species Modiolus philippinarum. The sequence goes on along the minus strand of MJUU01038837.1, from coordinate 143,359 downwards.
CTATGAACTCGACTTGATAAATGATAAACCATAGTTATTTAACCTATATTTAATATTTGAGATTTAACATGAAAGCTCGTATTTTATCTGCTCTGCCGTATCTTTTACCAGTAGGTGCACCAAAAACATTACTTAGAGTCATATCTGGAGAGAATTTAGATGCTGGTGGTTTCCGTCCATATGCCTCTGCCAACTCCCTGAACAGTGCTGAACAGTTCCCACAACATAGGCCTGCATACTGAACGCCTATTTTACGAATTTCTTCACCAAACTGTCTTATATCCGTGGGATTACATCTCATGCTTTCTATGTCGTTTGGGTATAAGTTTCGTCCTGAAAATGCGATAGATCTCTTAAAATCTGGTATTTTTCAAACTGTCTCTAGCTATTCGAATACTTTAAAACAAGCTATTGATTATATTCCATTATGACGTAATATTCATTTTTTCAAACTTCTCAATAACTATTTGCACACTTAATAGCGACGAAATCAGGAAATATATACTAAAGGTTTACGGGCAGTTCATCAAATGCAGGTAACAATCGGTATCAATCTATGTACTTGTGATATCAGCTTTTATCAGACTAATTTTTAGGAAAGTTAAGTCTTTTAAGTTAGACTACACTAAATATCCACTTAATACTGACGAGAATTATGACAAGCTGTTAAAAAAATTTATTCCTTATTTTTAATATAAAAATAATTTCTTTAATAACAAAAAAATAAGTAATATTTTTTTTTATATATGAAAATCATTTTCTTGATGTAATAATTCATTTTAATGTTAAGAAATAAATATAGTTAAGAAATTATTCACGGGAGCGTGAATATATGGCGATTTTACCACGGGTTGGCCCTTTATGGCAAACATTTTACTCAGAGCGTATGCGAGAGGTAAAATATAGGCATAAAGGACAAACCCGTGGTAAAATCAACATATATTCACGAACCCATGAATTATTTCGATTCTAATATGACACTTTCAGGGTAAAGAACAGATGAATTCGATTTTGTATTCATAGGTGAAACAGCCATTTTATCCCGTAAAGTATGACGATTTGTTCTATGCCGCTACAGAAATTTTTCTTTAAAAAACGCAAAAAATAACCAATTTTCAACCTCGATTTCCATGGAAACAAGATCGATCACTCATTATTTTCTTGTCATTTTTAATCCTTGGTATTTGTTGCATGAAATATCTAAAAATGGTAAAAATGACAATAAAACAAGAAACTGTTGAATATGCCCTTAATATAATTTTTTATCGACTACTTTTTTTTTCATTTTTTTCAAACCTTGTCTGTATTACCTGTTTCAGGATCCTTTAGCGAGTGAAAAGTACGATATTCATCTGTACATCGAAACGGTACTGGGACTGCTGCTATTGGACCCTACGAATATTGAAATAATGTATCAGCTGTGACTGTCGAAAACGACAGTGATCTCCACACCACCTTTTATCAAGGATTACAGTCAATTTATACCTTTGCTAGTATTCATCTAAACAGTGTTTTAAATTGTTTGTTTAAATGCTATAGTAAACAAGATGTGTTTTGTGAAACACTTATGCCCCCGGATAGAAGTAAAGAAGAAACATTTAGCAACTTTGAACAATGAATGTCCTTCTGACGAAATAATTTGTAGAAATAAATTCTGGTATCGACAGAAAAGTTTAATCACATCAAATGACGATTGCAATTGGATGCAAACACAGAAGTCACTCAAATGAACCCTTCCAATCATTATCCAAGCATTATTAAGAAAACAATTTTCACTCTCCCCCCCCCTTTTTGGAACATTTATTGCCAACTCATTGTGTTCTGTTTATCAGTGTTATCAGTACTTTGATTACACCAGGGATCATCAATACTGGTTCCCCAAAAGTGGAGGTATACGCAGAAGAGAAGAAATGAAATAATAGATATTTTTAGTAACATCCCTCATCCTTGATATATATAATACATATATAGATACATGTAAAACGAAAGTGAATAAATGAAGAAAATATGCTAAATGATTTAAAAAATCTTTTTTACAAAAAATATTTCTATAGATATCAAGATACATTTCATCATAAATGAGTTTAATTTCTATATACATATAAAATAAAACAAAATATAATTTCATTTTTGGTGAAATTTTACCGGACAGTCACAT
>MJUU01038837.1:124676-141039 GCA_002080025.1 Modiolus philippinarum | reverse complement strand
CCAATTAAAAGGCCTTGCCACAAGGAATGCACATGCAAAATATGAAAGCCATATCACTTACCATTCAAAAGATATACCCAATGTTAAAGTTTATTATTTTTTTCAAAAAGTCCATCACTTGTCAAGGTCAAGGTCACAAGGTCCAAAATTTTGGTATCGTTTGAAAGGTCAAGGAATACACATGCAAAATATGACAGCCCTATCATTTACCATTCAAAATATATGCTCAATGTTAAAGTTTTTATGCAGTTGTTCACAGGCCAAGGTCAAGGTCACAAGGTCAACTATTCTGGTTCCAATTAAAAGGTCTTGCCACAAGGAATGCACATGCAAAATATGAAAGCCATATCATTTACCATTTCAAAGATATACCTAATGTTAAAGTTTATTATTTTTTTCAAAAAGTCCATCACATGTCAAGGTCAAGGTCACGAGGTCCAAAATTTCGGTATTGTTTGAAAGGTCTTGCTACAATGAATACACATGCAAAATATGACAGCCCTATCATTTACCATCCAAAAGATATACCCAATGTTAAAAGTTTTTTGTGGACAAACAGACAGACAGACAGACAGACCAAAAACTATATGCCCCCCGAAACTTCGTTTCACGGGGGCATAAAAATGAAAGAAAGAAAAATAAGTGTCTCAGAGTTTCAGGGAAGTTACCAAAACTGGATTACCATTTTGAATTTCAAAATGTGCACAATTAAGTAGGGCATAAAAAAAAGTACCTCCAATCGAATCAGATATTGAAGTGTTATTTTTGGTAATGAGAACTTCTTTTTTTTTTGACTACTCTTGGATATAATCGCTTTCAAAATTATTTGATTCTAATGCTGCTGATGAGAGGTTACTCCTTGAAACACGTGTACAGCATAACTAAATTTACTGTTTACAATGCATTTTCGGAAATTTTGTATTCCGAAACCAATGGGTCGATGCCGCCGCTGAAGAACAAGAGGTCCCAGATTGTATTCACCAGTCAAATAGACAGATTTGTCTGACATGAAAACTTTACCTTGCGTTTTATAGAAATTTACTATATTATCAAAATTCTAACCCCTGAAAAATACTAATATAAATCTTTATTCTCATGAACCATGGTGAATACATTGGAACAGAGATAATACATTAAAATAACAAATATAACATGTATATATGACATCATTTTCAATACTCTTAAATGTCCGAGGTAATAATATTATAAACAAATATTAAATAAGAAACCTAGAAAAAAAAGATAAGTGACTGAAATACTAATATTAGTATAATACTCAGGCTTCATTCCGTGTATTTCACTCGGTAGATTCTTTGGTACTTGATTTGGCCTCCTAATTCGATATTTTTGGTAATTAGTTCTTCCTTTTTTTACTACTTTTGGATTATGGATTTCCATATTTATTTGATTTTAATGCTGCTGATGTGAGATTACTCCTTGAAACACGTGTACAGCATAACGAAATTTACTGTTTATAATACAACTAAGGTATTTTTGCATTTTTTGTAATCAATGGTTCACGATGCATCATCAGTAAAGGGCACTCAGGCACTTTAATTCAATTAATTTCTCTGAAACATACTTTAAATGACTTAAAGACCAAAAGAACAAGAGTATACAGAAATATATATGTAACTGAAATAAATAATGACATGCTGCCATTAAAATAAAATCTCATTTTAATTCATATATATTTTATTAAAACTACATACAGTGCTCCCTCGTTATACCACCCCCTCTTTAACGGCGGTCCCCCAACTTAACGCCAACCATTTTCAAGGTACATATTTCCAAAATTTGTATAGTTTCTATGTTATTTAAATCCCTCGATATATCGCCACCCTCACTTATCGCCAAAATTTTCTCTGGTCCGAAAGGTGGCGATATAACGAGGGTGTACTGTATATCATTGGTTAATTAATGTGTTTTTTTTTCTTTTATTATTATTTTGTCAGATATTTGTTTACTTTTATTTAGATTGTACCATAAAAGCATCTGAGTTATCGATATGTTGTCACATTCAACATATTAACCTTTTGTCAGCTACCACTTGTAGCCTAGTGGTTTATCAATCGATTGACCATCTAGGTTTTAAAGGATGGTAGCATTGCTTCGCTGCTTGGATTTGGAAATATTTTCTACATGAACATTTAGATGAAACATAACAGAAGGTCAAAGTTAAGCATATTTCATATGAATATGCATAAGAACTTTATGAGATAGAAGTAATCAGTTCAGGTAGATATTCGGAGTAAGGAAATAAACTGAGTTAAACAGCGCCATTAGAATACCGAAGGAAGAAAGCATAAGGTTATTACATAAATCGAAATCCAGAGACAAAGCAAAAGAAGACGGAACACCAAAGACACAAAACACAACAAAAACAAAACTCAAAACCAAAGTTCTTACAGTGTCAATAATACTTATGAAGCTTCGAAATACAAAAGAGAATGGAATAGTCCAAGGCATTTGCAATAGTTTTTAAAGTAAAAGAAATGCTCATAATATGTCTTTAATGTGCATTAACTATTCAATGTATTGAAACGGTTAAATGAGTATTGACACTCAAAATGTGTATCAACTTTTCTGTTAAATTTGTATCAAAGACTCACATTAATAAATAAATCTGTTTGAAGTCGTACTGAACAAATGAGGCTATTCAAAGAAAACTGTCAAAACATTTTATGTAAAAAAACATTACAGAGAGTAAGTTCGAAAACAGACAATTGAAAAAGAATCTAATGATTTCACTTTTTCATTAATCCATTATTATTAAATTAGCTCTGTTATTAGCTGATTTAGTATTTTCTATTTAGATCTTATTGGTAATTTGTTCTCAGTCTTTACACATATTTCGGTACATGGATTTTCAATGCTCTGAAGAGACATTAGTTGTCGAAATGCGCATATGCAGAATTCAAATTAACAGCAACTTTTGTATTATGTTATTTATATTGGACTGGGCTCTCAGCTTTGGATTTTGTCTGTTGTAGATTTGCATTATCACTAAAAACTGCGATTAAACTTGATGAGTAGGGTTGTCTGCATTAATACTGAAAAATGAGACTAAACTGAGAAATTCATTCATTGCTTCAAGCAGACCTTTTTTTAAATGTTCTCTTTCTCTTTGTTATCTAGATTAATTAAAAAATGTGAGCAAGTGTCCAGAATTATTATTAAAACAATGGATTTGAAATATTTAATTACTACCTTGCAGACTTTCCGTATTTGCCTGAGTAAGGGTAACATACTTCTGGGGCCACGTGAGCAGTTTAGACCAACTACAGCCGCTCCAGCCTCTTCAAGCTGACGTAATGCTTCCGGGAAAGGTATGTCGTTTACTGTTATGTCAGGGAAATATGAAGCCATTGTTATAACTGCAGGTAGACCTAAAACAAAGGAATGAATATCCTATCAAAGATGAAAAATATGTATATGTTTTAATTTTAATGTGTAAAATGAATATGAATTCATGAAATTCAAAATTATGAAATTTATTGTTGAAAACTAACTTTGAATAAACATCATACAATATCAGCAAAAGTTGATAGAAATTGATAATGTATGTACAGAGTTTATGATGGGAATGAAATTTTACCATTTCCATATTCCTTTATTGCTTCCAAGGCTAACATGGCTTCATCAGAATCACTGTATGTTTCTCCAATGATATAATCTGCTTTCTCTTCCACTGCCCATTCTACTTGCTCCTATAATAAAAATGGCAGTAAGATAAGTTAATACATTATTTTAATTATTATTGAATAATCGAAATAGCCTTTTCCCCGCAAGTTATATTCCAATCTATTTATACTGAAATGGCTTCATATAACAATCTTAAATATATACAAGAAATTGTTTCTTCAGCTATTGCAAATAGAAAAAATCAAATATATCTTAAAAGCACAAAAGAGTTTATTCACCAGCCCAATAGTCAGACTTGTCTGGCATGAAAAAAAAATTACCTTGTGTTTTATAGAAATTTACTGTTTTCCTAAATAGTCTAACCCCTTAGAAATAGGCTTCATTCGCGTATGGCACTCGGTAGATGTCCTTGGTACTGAATTTGGCCTATTTTGATATTTTTGGTAATGAGTACTTCTTTTTGACAACTTTTGGATAATGGCTTTCCATATTGTTTGATATTAATTCTGCTGATGAGAGGTTACTCCCTGTAACACGTGTACAGCATAACGAAATTTACTGCTTATAATGCAACTTATGTATTTATTGTATTATAAAAGGTAGATATATGTGGTATATACTGTGAAAGTACTGATTTATAGAGAAAGCCAAAGGATAAAAGAAACCAAAACTCTTGGTGATTTTTTTAATTTGTAAAAGGCTTTGACACCATGGAAACTGTATTATATATTTTAGAAATATTTGTAGAATGTCAGAATGTGTTGGCCACAACACAAACCCTGAAGCAAAGTAGATCTGAAAAGAGTGTGAGTATTAGATCTCACAAGCATTCGATATTCTTGGGTTTTATCCATTCAAACAGGGTTAATATTTTTGCACATGAATCATATTTTTATGGACATAGGCCACTTTAAAAAACATAAAATAGACAATGTCCAAAATTTTATTAAGTTACAATTATTTTCATGCACTTCAAATAATATACAGCTAATGGAAATTGAAGGAAAACTCAACAGAGAACTGTTTCCCGCAAAAACTTTAACGTCTTTAATATAAAAAATTCTGACATGGATTTTCAAAAGCTTTTGCTCATGTTGTTTTATTTGCAAAGCTTTTCAAAACAAAAGGTCAGAGTTTCATTCTAATGACAAATTTTCTGACATTCGTACTCCCTTAAAGTAAATTTCTGCTCTTAAGAAATTGGTTTGGTACACTTAAGGTCTTTGGTATTATTTTTGATACTTTTTTTTTTAGAGAATAAAGCATTGATAGAAATATACATGCAATACTACTTAACAAATATTGATTTAAATTCTTAGCCTTCCACTTTTACGGCTTTACAAAACACCTATCAATTTGGATACCTTAAAAACCAAAAAAAATATATCTTGGTATAAATATCAAACTAAAAGTTATAATTATAATTGTGAAAAAGGGGTTAAATGCCAGAGGGTCAAAATTAAAGATAAAAACAACGGCAGTCGAATAACGAAGGAAAAGGGGAAGTGATGATCACAAAAATCAAAATCCAAATGACAAAAATGGCAACAGAGAAAAACAAAGACAAAACAAAGGACGGGAGACAGCTAAAGTGCACGGAAATAAAAAGACGACTTTTAGAACTAAAGCACTCATAATATTAACTCCCATGAAAAATCGGGAATGACATCAGATACTCCGGAAGCAAAGCATGTCCTTCCCCGTCACACTTAAGGCATAAGTGTGACGGTAAGGCATATATTGTTTTGATAGATCTGTTTCACTGTGTATCATCGACACCGGAAATTGGGTACCACTGAAGCGACGAGTAGTAAACGATACGAACAAGGCTAGAACTTTTGTTATTTTCTCCGATTGATACTTGAATCACATTTTTGTGAAGTGAAGAGCTTGTTTTAAGGATGTTTTGCAACGTATATGATCATACTTTATCATTCCCAATGTATTGTAGATTTATTTATTTAACCTAAAACGTGCTCCTAGTACCTGTCATTTGAAGCATGTGTGTTTTCTTCGTGGCTGATCATTGTTGTTTTGTCATTTATATTTGGGATTTTGGGAAAAAGTAGGAGGCGTTGATCATTATTAATTGATTTTGATTCATAAAAATTAAGGGAATTGTCTCTTTTGGCCGATTTTGCTCAGAATATATTTTGTCCGATGTACGGCGAATTGTGAAGTGTTGTACAGCGAATTGCAAAAAACATCATTCATAGTGTACGGCAGCTTGTTACTAAAATTATGCGGTTATTGACATTGTCTTTGTTACCCTGAACATATTTAGACCTGTTTGTAATGAATATTTACGTTAAACTTTCTTGCAATGTCAGCTATGTATTTAATCCAAAACTATTTGAACAAACTGCGGGGAAAGTTGAACTAGAAATTTATTTGCTGATATTATGCATGTAGCAATTCAAGTAAGTGAGATCCGAACCGTCAATCTGAAACGAACAATCCAGGGACAACGGCAACATCTAAAAAGCAAAGAGACAGACACAACATGAGTACTGCACACCCACACATACAAAGATGAACAACACGGACCCAATTAAAAACCATGTGGTGAGATCAGGTGCACTTGTAGAGTAAGCATCTTCTGCTTCATATAAGACATCCGCCGTGTTGAACATGTTAACTCCGGTAGTAAGGTCAAATGCGGTAGAGGAAACAAAACTGAAGCTTTCAAAGAAAGTAGGGAGCGGGCTGCAAATAATGTTGTAAAAACTTGTGCCCAATCCCAATTGCTAATGTTTTGAGCAAATAAAATATGTTTAATTCAAAAGATCAGTTGTCATCTCGGAAACAGATGGTGATGTCGATCGTAGAACTTCTGGGAGGATGACTTCAAGTTTTGGGTAACATACACTTGATTAAGAAGCCTATTTGTGAGCAACAGGGTTCTATCAAGGAATTCACTGTGTCGACCACAGGCCATTGAATAGGCCCACAGGCTTTAGTTTGTTAGCTGGTAGACCACAAGCTTTGTTGATTAGAATTACATCCGGGGCTAAAGTTGAACCATGCTTCTAGGTATCAAGTCCTTTGGTGTTTATATTTGGTATGTGACTTGCATATGATAAGTGCTTCTCAAGATGGTTATTAAGTGCTATGATGGTTATTGTGTACTTCAGTAAGTGACCTCCAGAAGTCCAGGTCATTTTTTTCTTCAATTTTTGAAAAATTTTGAAATTACAAAAAGGTAATACTTTTAGATTAATTTTGCATTGACATCGCTCAATACCTCGACGAACTATGTTGTCTTCTGACAACTTTCGATGTTTTGATATTGGCAATTCAGAATCAAAATTCACAGTAACTTCGGTATTTAGTTATTTAATACCACTGGGTCGATGCCACTGCTGGTGGACTGTTAGTCCCCGGGGGTATTCACCAGCCCAGTAGTCAGTACTTCGGTGCTGACCCGAAAGCCGATTATATTTGGAACCTTACAATATCTAATTTTTGTAAATTTTGTTGAAAACTAAGGAGTATCTCCCTCATGCAAAGCTCTGTCCTTAGCTGATTTTGGCGTTATATTTAGATTGTATTGGTTATTTGTTCTCTTTCAGTTTTTACATATCTTTGAGTTTATGGTCTTCCAAACGTTTAGATTTTATCTGCACTGAAGAGACATAAGTTGTCGAAATGCGCATATGCAGAAATTAAATTCACAGTAACTTCGGTATTTAGTTATTTTGTAAATTTTGTTGAAACTAAGGAGTATCTCCCTCATGCAAAGCTCTGTCCTTAGCTGATTTTGGCTTTCTATTTAGATCATATTTGATTATTTGTTGTCTGTCAGTTTTTAAACATCTGTGACTTTCATGGTCTTCCAAACGTTTAGATTTTATCAGCACTGATGAGACATAAGTTGTCGAAATGCGCATATGCAGAATCAAAATTCACAGTAACTTCGGTATTTAGTTATTACTTCATATTATATTTATCCTTGCAAAAACAATTATGCATGCATGATTTAGCCTGACATGTTCACGAAGGAATGGTTGGATTATCAACCTTTACATTTTGGCTTTGTTATAGATCAAAATTTAATGTATATATGAGATATACCTACATCATTTGATTGATTTAATTGCCAAATTTTCTTTCAATTTTCTCGATAAGTGTCCTGTTCTCGATTATATGTTGTAATTGTCTTAATGATGTTTTCGTATAGCGAAAAGTTAAGGAGTTTGTAAGAATACTTTGCCAGTTACACGTGGCCAGTTATTTAATTTTTAGTTTACAAGTATACATCCGTTGATGAGCAAGAACAATTGTAGTGTTTGTATACATGTAGCAACGAATTCTACTTAAGCCGATGTCTTGACCTTGCTGTGAGGTATGAGTCTTTGCTCATTGTTTGATGTCTCTTAGTGACTTCAAGATGAAAAACAACAATAAAGCGCTGTTCCATAGCTTTAAATATGATTATTATTAATTTTGAAAACATTAAATTTGAAAATAAAAGCAATGACGTTGACAATGCTACTGAAAAATTAACTAATATGTTTGAAAATTTGGCTAAAAAATCATGTAAATATATTGGATGCAAAAATAAAAAACAAAACCAAAAAGAAAGAAAAAAAAAACATGACAGATACAGAAGTTAAAGATATTTAAAAAACAGTGGTTGATATTGGAATAAAAATGAGACAAGAACCATATAACTTACGAATTAGACATAACTTCTTCAAACATTCAAAAGAATTAAAAAAGATTGTTAAGAAAAAGAAATATCTCTTTAAGAAAGCTTTATTTGAAAAATTGACTAATTGGAAAGAAAATGGTCCCAAACAGTATTGACAGTTGTTAAATTCTCTTCAAAAGCAAGATAACCAAAAAGTTAACTCTCTTAATTCTGTTAGTTATGACCAACTTTCAAACCATATTCAATCACAAGGGAAACCAAATAACCATAATAAAACCTTTTGCGAAAAAGTGGATAAACATATAGAAAACTATAAAAATATACTAGCTGAAAATGAATTAACATATAAACCTTTCACTATTAAGGAAATTAAAACCTGTATCAAAAAGCTTAGATTAGGCAAAAGTACATGACTAGCCTTATCTCTAATGAAGTAATAAAATACAGTTACTTGTAAATCAATTACTAAATTATCTAATTTAATTTTAGACACTGGGAATTACCCAAATAAATGGAGAAAATCTTTTGTTGTGTTGGTTTTTAAGTCTGGTGACGATTCAGATCTTAATGATTATAGAGGAATTTCGCTTTAAAACTGTCTTGCAAAACTTTTTAGCTCTGCGCTAAATAACAGACTATTAAACCACTATGACACATTATTTGCAGATCAACAATTTGGCTTCAGGGTAAATCATAGACCTACTGATAGTTTATTCATATAAGAAACCCTTATATTAAAACATTTGAAAAAGAAAGAAAAAAATAAATGCTTACTTTATTGACTTGGCTAAAGAATTCGACACAGTATGGCATAATGGCTTAATATACAAGTTAATGCTCAATGGTATAGGAAAGGAAATATTTACTGTTATTGGAGATATGTATAAAATTAACACACCTGCTGTAAAAATTCAAAATAATGTTTCTGACTTCTTTAAATTAGAAAGAGGTGTGAAACAAGGAGACAGTTTGAGTTATGTTCTTTTTAATTGTTTCATCAATGATTTGCATCAAATATTTGATGGGACATCTTGATAAATCTGCAAAAGCTAGTTTAACTTTTGCAGATGACCTTGTTATACTATCTAGTACACATGATGGTTTACAAAATTCCCTAAATAAACTTGAAACATATTGTTATGACTGGCAACTTGCAGTTAATATTAATAAGTCAAAAGTCATGACTTTTCAAAATAAATATATGTCCACCCCTCCTAAAGAATATAATTATCCTGGTAATATTATTTCTTATAATGGTACTTTCAAAAGAGCCATACAAGAATTAACAAAAAGGACTCAAGGTCATATTTTCTTTAAAAAGTCGCTTACAAAACTTTCAATCATTACCAGTTAATATATCATGTAAGTGATTTGACACTTTAGTCAGACCTGTGATGTTATATAATAGTGAAGTTTGGTTCATGAGAGAATATTTCTCCATATATATAAATGCTTTAAAAGATCAAAACAGCATAGATCTGTTTCTGACATTTTATCTTTAGAAGACAAATTTATTTATGAAAGGGTACATAGCAGATTCTGTAAATCAACTTTGGGCTTGAAAAAACAGCATGCAATATATCAGCAAAATCAGAGCTTGGGAAATTTTCTTTATCTACGTTTATAAAATCTCAGGCTTAATTATACTTTTGTAGACTTAATTCCAATTTTATAAATCCACTTTTGCAAGAAGCATATACTATTAATAAATCGCTACACAACGATGGGATTTATTCTTGGTACACATTTACTTCAAGTTTGTTTGAACCATTTGACCTTAATATTACAGAATATAGAAACAAAACAAACATTGATTTCAATAGTTAAATTTGGCTTAGTTGTCTTTCATCATAAATACCAATATGTTTGGCAAAACAAGAAAGGGAATTTTCATGCTAAATACAACGCAGCATGTGTCATACATGTTAGTCAACTGTTCGTTTGCACGGCTATTCTTTATGTGTGCCTTCAAATATCTTAATCATAAACATAATCTTTAAACCATATATAGCGATATACGCAGTCAAGAGTTGATGATAATAGCCGCCTGCCTTCCCGAGGTAGGCTAATATTTTCAACAATTTGCGCAGACATTTGGAATACACATCAAAATTTTGAATTCAGTGGCCAACAGGCAAAATTTGGGACGATTTTCGAGCAATGACACAGTTTTCTATAGATAATTCCCGTAACTGTATGCTAAAGTTTTGTTAATTTAGATAAGTTTTCACATTCACTGTCGGAAACTTCAATTTAATGATCGTAAACATACATTTCGGGGATCAATTCGCTGTACACAATATCTGCAAGCCGCCGTACTCTGAAATTGTTTTAGAGGTCAATTCGCCGTACATCGGACAAAACATATTCTGAGCAAAATCGGCCAAAGGAGACAATTCCCTCAACTGTTATGAATCAAAATCAATTGATTCTGATCAACGCCTCCTACTTTTTCCCAAATCCCAAATATAAATGACAAAACAACGATGATCAGCCGCAAAGAAAACATACGTGCTTCAAATGACAGGTACCAGGAGCACGTTTTAGGTTAAATAAATAAATCTACAGTACATTGGGAATGATAAAGTATGATCATATACGTTGCAAAACATCCTAAATATAAACTCTTCACTTCACAAAAATGTGATTTAAGTATCGATCGGAGAAAATAACAAAAGTTCTACCTTTGTTCGTATCGTTGTTTACTACTCGTCGCTTCAGTGGTACCCAATTTCCGGTGTCGATGATACACAGTGTGTTTGGTAGCGGGTTGATGAATGTCATTTTCTAACCCTTCAACCAATTAAAATCCATGGTACATATTACTTCTCTAACCCTCAAACAGTACCATGGTAAAATTTTGAAAAGCATTTGTAAATCTTTATAGTAATCAAACATTCACGAAGACAAATCTATAGCACAAATATTACTTACAAAGACAAATAAACTAAAATTTTACAGTATGAAATACAAGACAACACGAGTAACTAAACCCATAAAAACCGAGAGTAACAAAGTAACATAGTAACATAATCTTTATTGGGAACCTCATAAATATCCTAGACGTATCCACTGACAAAATTTTATTTTCTTACCCCTCTGAGTATCTCATATTTTACCTATGATTCTAAAATTAAGGTCAAGATAACCTTATTTTAAAGCTCATGCATTTATTACATTTATTTGAAAAGATACATTATCGCAGATAAAAAAGTTCGACGATTCTTTTAAAAAGGGCCAAATTATCGCCCACCTTCTGAAATTAACTCACAAGCGTGTTTTGGCATTATAAATGACTCGGTAACCAATTATTATATAAAATAGTGCAAACGAGAAAGTGCAGACAAACATGCTTATAATATGTTTTAAAGATAAAATTATTAGTAAGGTCACCAACACAATTAATTTTATAAAGATAATCATTATGAGTAAAGCTGTCTGTAAACAGAATAAAGTCGAAACTGAGAGAATTTGGTGAAAAATAAATGTTTTAACCCGTCGACAAGCTTCAAACAACGTTACCATCATTTGAAAATGAAGGGCTTCGCCGAGCACAATACGACCGCAGCATGTCGACCACTGAAATTTGAACAAATGAAATTTAGTGAATGTGGACACAGTTAAGAGCTTGCCACAGTAACTATAGATAGACATAATAAAAAGCATTACATAGCAATTAGCTGAACACAAACTAGGAACATAGAAATTAGCTTTAGTGATCCCGGAAAGCTCAGAAACTGTAAAAATTGTGCAATTGACATATGGCTGACAGCTTACATCAAGATGAATCCAAACAAAAAATCCATCAAATCCGATTAAAAATAAAGATTTAACGTATTTTGAAAAATACTATTTCAGCACCTTTGACCCCTTATATCTCAGAAGCCGTAAAAGATGCACAAAATCTGTAAACTTCTTAAAGCTTACAACAAGAGGAATTCAAAGAAACAAAATTCCTACAAAATACGATGAGAAATAAAAATTTTACATATTTCGGAAAAATGCATTTTTGGTCCCTTCGATCCTTTAAAGCTCCAAAACGGTAAGAGGTTTGAAAAATCTGTTGACTTACAACTGAAAGCTTACAACAAGAGGAATCGAAAAGAAAAAAATCCCATCAAAATCTGATGAAAAAATAAAAATTTTAGGTAATATGCACATTTGCAATTTTGGCCCTGTTTGGCCCCTTTTACCTCTGAAAGGAAAAAAAGTTATCAAAAATCTCATAGCAAAGTCCTATGTTAATTTTTCGTAAGGAATCCATTGAAAAAACTTCATCAAAATTGGGATAGAAATATAAAATTAAACATTTGGAGATCCCCCCTTTTGGACCCCATTTATCTCACGAACCGTACATACGGCATGACAACCGTTTCACACGTTTTATTTGACATTTCCTCAGGAGCACCTGAAAGAAAGCAAATCAAAATATAATAAATAATAAACATTCTACGGACAAATATGTGAAAACACCCAACTTTGCCCCTTTGGCCCCTTTTTTTAAAACGGGAGGGGCCACAAAATCACAAACCAATCACAGTCTTTCTTTTGTACCACGGAACATTGTTTTCAAATTTCATAAGGACTGGTCGATTGGAACTTGA
The DNA here is from genome assembly GCA_002080025.1 of Modiolus philippinarum. Classification (NCBI taxonomy): domain Eukaryota; kingdom Metazoa; phylum Mollusca; class Bivalvia; order Mytilida; family Modiolidae; genus Modiolus; species Modiolus philippinarum. Next base: position 128,136 of record MJUU01038837.1, on the reverse strand, counting down.
CCAAAAACAAAAGTGTATACAGACGCCGACGACGACGAAGACGACAACGCAATGCCATTATTCGACCTCAAATTTTTCGCGATCGTATAAAAATACTATATATAGATGTCAAACAAAACGAATTTCCCAAATCAAGCATTTTTAAACGTACAGATTGTGACGAGAAAACACTTCAAAGATACGGAAACGCTCAAAGTTCCACCTAAAGATTACACGTTACTTACTATTTTACGAAAGTATTTGGAGTAAATGAATATAAGACCATAACACATATATTAATTCTAACTGAAATTAATTTTAATGAGCTGTACAGCCATTTCGGAAATTAATTCCTCATCAGCAGCACTAGGACCTAAACATAGGAAATCCAAAATATTTATTTAATGTTTAAAATGAAAATACCAAACGAAAACCGAATAATCAGTAATATAAAAAATAGCTAAGGACATGTACTGGATTCTTAAACTTCACAATAATCCGTACAAACATCGTTTTATTTCGGCTTCGAGTTATTGATCTACTACAAATTTGTCCTCCCGTTTAACCAGTGCACGTTCTTGCATTCAGGAGTTAGTAATAGAATATTGTGAAAAAAACATATCAAAACTCTGGTGTAAATTACTTTTTGAGTGTAAAAAATACCCTTAAAGTTTTAGATAAATTACAATAAAAAAGACCAGTTTCATCTATTGACAGTTATAATTTTTCTACATTTTTACAACCCTTCCGCATAAATTGATTAAATACAAATTGGGACACTTATTAAATATTAAATGGTCTTTTAAATTTTCTCTTTTCATTTGCTGTAACAAAAATCAAGAATTCTTCTCCAATATTACTTACTTCTGGAAATGTGATGATATGATTAAGGCACTGAATCTCATTTATGTTCGTTTTGGTACCACTGTTTATAAACAGGTCATTGGAAACCCGATGATTACTAATCTTGCACCTCTCATTACAGATCTTTTTCTGTTGTGTGACGAACGGGACTTCATGAAAAAAAACTACAAAATGAAACTGTACCAAACAGTGATAAACTTTTTACAATTTTCAATGATAACAGCAGGTATATTCACAAACTAGACTCAAGCTAGCGAACAATAAGCCAGCGAACAATAAGCAAAATCAAGCCAGCGAACAATAAGGTAGCGAACAATAAGAAAGGGCGCCAAAATGATCACAACTAAAAACCGAAGAGNGTTTTCAACTTATTAAATATTACAAGGTCTTTTAAATTCTCTCTTTTCATTAGCTGTAACAAAAATCAAGGATTCTTCCCCAATATTACTTACTTCTGGAAATGTGATGATATGATTAAGGCACTTTTGCTAAACAACATTTATGTTCGTTTTGTTACCACTGTTTATAAACAGGTCATTGGAAACCGCATGTTTACAAATTGTGCACCTCTTATTACAGATCTTCTTCTGTTCTGTTACGAACGGGACTTCATGAAAAAAAAACTACAAAATGAAACTGTACCAAACAGTGATAAACTTTTTTCAATTTTCAATGATAACAGCAGGTATATTCACAATATCCTAACTATTGACAACCCCGAGTTTTCAACTTATTAAATATTACAAGGTCTTTTAAATTCTCTCTTTTCATTAGCTGTAACAAAAATCAAGGATTCTTCCCCAATATTACTTACTTCTGGAAATGTGATGATATGATTAAGGCACTCTTGCTAAACAACATTTATGTTCGTTTTGTTACCACTGTTTATAAACAGGTCATTGGAAACCACATGATTACTAATTGTGCACCTCTCATTACAGATCTTTTTCTGTTCTGTTACGAACGGGACTTCATGAAAAAAACTACAAAATGAAACTGTACCAAACAGTGATAAACTTTTTTTTCAATTTTCAATGATAACAGCAGGTATATTCACGATATCCTTAATATTGACAATCACGAGTTTTCAGACTATTTCGACATCATTTACCCACAACAAATGAAACTAAATAAAGCAAACAATGTACTGTGCTTTGTGTCTGTCTGGCGTCATTGTTTTTGTGTCTAACGTCATTGTTTTCTGTGTTCTCGTTTTTGCCCTGTCTTTGGACTTCGATTTTTGTGAATTTCACCCCTTTGTTCCTTCGGTATTCTACTGTCGTTGTTTCTTAATAATACCTAATTCTTGATCTAAGTATCACCATTGACTCTGGTAAAATGAAAAACTAAAATTTATGATAAAAGGGATGATTTTGATTTTACTATTACTAATTTCCCTTTCTTAGAGGCGACTTTCCTCTAGCTCCATCCTACAAGGTGTGCATACATGTATCTCAACAGGTATAATTCGCAAGCGTTTGATTTGAATGAGCGTAACCTCACTCTCGCATCCAAACTTTAACAAAAAGGTAACAGATTTCATGAATTATTAAATACTTTTAAGACGTTTTACAGAAGATATGAACATTTGATATCTAAATGAGACGTGATTCGCAAACAACTTAAAACTAAGGACTAAGGCAATTTGTCAGTCTCGATTTTATGGAAATGTTGTTAAAAATGCCATAAACTGATAAAAAAACTCCAGTGAAAATGAGACGTAGCTTACACTCTTTACGTATTAGTGGATATCAATGGGATATTGTATGTCAATCCGTTAAATTTGCTTTGGATTCCAGATACCTGAAGATTTTACAGATATACCGTATATCGGGTTATTTCGCGTCGGCTTTTGTTCGCGATTATGGTGCAAAACAGGACAGATAGATATTTGCTGTGTTTATAATGCGCATTAAAGTGCCTTTTCCATTGTAATTTATGGGCAGTGAAATTTAAGCGGAGGCTAAAATGCGGGTTAAATGGTCAACCGCGATTATAGCGAAAATTAAACACACTCGAAAATATCCAGATATACGGTACTGGCCTCTCAATGATACTGCCGATTTCTACTGAAATGCATGACTACTCATTACCAAATCCTTCTGGAAGTTTTGGATTTGATTTTTCTTCCGTAGTGCGACAGTGTTTTACCAGCAGACTAGCCGGCAGTTTATCGGCGAGCACTCTGGCCCATCTTTCTAAATAGCGTTTTGTCATTATCTTTTCATTTTTGAAGATAGTGGTCGTAGAGTTAGTGGTCTACCTGTATTGAGTTTAATTCGTATGTTTATACCATAGGGAAACGGATTATAGAAAGAGGAGGTTTTGGTACCCATAATCCGGTTTAACCATACCGATGGCTTTTGCTAGTGCCGGTTCTGAGTCCGGCTATTCTGAGTTCCTATCGGTATTTACGTTTTTCTCTAGTCTATAATGTGCTTTTTTTTAGCTCACTTCCCTTGTGAGTTTTGGCATGTGATTGTAATTTTCGGTCAGTGTAGGTGTTTACTGTTATCTTGACTTTATATTTTTTTTGATGGCGATCGAACCAATGGGTAAATATAGTCTCTAACATTGTTTCCAGTTTATTACGTATATTTCTCACATCGAGATAGTT